>WBMZ01015075.1:0-19016 GCA_013400975.1 Atrichornis clamosus
AAACTAAGACACCCTTCACTGTCTTACCCATATACATGTGTGATAGTGCCTGTTCACCTACTATGTGAAGCAGTTTTGAGGCTGTATATATTGAAAGATTAGGAAATGTTCAAATTAAATGACTAGTAATGCTACATATGTGCCATAAACGGGTACTCCAAGACTGAGGTAGAAATGAACTAAAAATTCTCATTTAAAGTAAGTCTCATGCCAAACACTGATAAACTTCAATCCACCTTTAATTTAAATAGACTTGTCATTTTACACTTGTTAATTTTATGCTAGATGGCCCTTTCAAGAATGTGTTTGGTGTATCTGACAAGGCCTGGTGGGATGTAACAGGGGGTGGAAAGGCTGCAGGATGACCTCTGGGTAGAGTCCAGGGGCTCTCCATGCCAGACACAGTCTGTTACAGAACACCCACTGCAGGGCACCTCTGAGCTATGGGTGAGCTGCCTCTGGAGAAAAGGGCTGGGTGAGACACAGCAGAGGGAATGCCATGGTCAGAGGAGGAGGAGAAGGAGATGCTTTGGGTATCCAAGCTGCCATCCCTGACCCCATAGCCTCTGGAGGACCTCAAATTGAAACAAATGGGACATTTTTTAAAGGAGATGTGGTCAACAGAGAGCACACACTGCAACAGATTTTATTCCTGAAGGATGGCAGCCCACAGGGAAAGCCCACATCTCAGGAGCGAAAAATTGGGAGAGCGATGAAGCTTCTGTAGTGATCATATGACCCCACGCTCCCTGCCCCCTGCAGTGGGCCTGAGGAGTCTGGGGCAAGTAGTGAAACAGAGCTTAGAAAAGGGGAAGGAAAAGTGTTATTTAATACTTGTCTTTGTTTCTCACGTTAAGCAAACTTCTCTTCTCTGACCATCCAGAAGCCACTCTGGCAGTCACGCTCGCACCACCAAGGCCCCTTTGCAGCTACACATCCCACTTTCACACAGTCAGACCACATTTCCTTACTGGCTCAACCCCAGGTTTCCCTTAGTAGAATCTCACATGTCCAGATCTTTAGGATAATTTAATTTTGGTGCAATAACTTAATAACAAAATAACAGCTTGAGCTAGGTGCCTCTGAGGAGGGATACCCTTACAGTCTAAGGGCAGGAAGGTCTGGGGGTTGTAGGCTGCTGCTGTGTCTCAAGTGTCTGGGCACCTGCACCCCTTGTTATGCAAAGGGTCAGCAAGTCATGGCCTCTTGCCTGGGACACCCACAGATCAATCTGCAGTTCAAACTGCAGCCTGCAAACCGAGCTACCTGCACTGAATGTATCTCTCAACATCTCACTACCTGAATATTGATTTTAATTGGAAAAACATTAAATTGATTTTCCCCATGTTGAGTTTCTTTGGCCCTGTAACTGGTTAGCATCTTTCTGTTTTCATCTCAGTTCATGAGCTTCCTCATCCTATTTTGCCCTCCTACCCCAAGTGAGTGGAAAGCAAATGAGTGAGCAGCTAGGTAGGTGTTTGGCTGTTTGCCGTAACAGGTAATGCACTTCCATCACACTACATTAGGCAGGCTGACACAGCATAATGAACTTTGTGGATGTCTCGCTCTGGTGTCATTTTTAGCCAGCTTACATGCAGCATAAATATACCACAGGACAAAAGGTCCTGAATCAACAAGGACTGTAACAGTGATCTAGCTCAGCCTTCTGCAACAACACTGGTCATGGTAGACAGGCTTGACTGTGTGAAGCTTGGTCATGTGCACCTGTGCTAGAGTGCCCTGCACATCTGCTTAAAGTCAATGTGTACAAGGCTCCTGGAACCTCAGAATGGGTTCCTACAGAAGTCATCAGGACTCAAGCAAAGTATTCTCTCATTTGCATTCCATCTAAGTCAGCACCGGCAAACGCCAACTGTTTCCATTTTCTCTGTCCCTGTGAAGCATAGTACTTACCAAAATATGGTTCATTCGGGCATCCTTTCAAGCGCACCCCCTTCTGAGTACATTCAATCAGAAAATGCCTTACAAGTTCATTTGACAAATCTCCAACTGTGTTGAAAAAGAAAGCTCATGAAAAGTAGTAATGAACAAGTTTCACAAATTAGCAGGTCTTTATGAAGCAGTTTTTCCACATTACCACCAAATGTTTTATATACAGAATGCAAAGAATACAATTAGACCTACTCTGCAAGTTGCAAAGTGTATTTAAAAGGCTGTTTTGCAAAAAAACAAACAAGCAAACAGCTCACTTTAGACAACCAGAGGAAATGGTTTTATATGCTTAAGTGACTGACATCCAAATATACACTGGTGTCCAAAATGTCCAAGTATGGTCCCAACTACAGACAGGAACAGAAATTTGAAAAATGAATGGTTAGAAATTTTGATGCACTTGCCCATTAAAAGAACTTGTATCCAAAGTGACAAGGAAGTAAAAGTATGAAAAAATATGCTGATTTCCAGACACAGCTCTGTTCACAGAACTTCTCCAGATTAAAACAACAGCAGATTTAGCTACACATAGGTAATGATACCAAGTCTCTCTGTGAATTTTTAAATTTCAAAATGTTTGCAGTTTTATGCTAAGTCTCTGCTCCTGAAAACAATTACATGAAACACTAAGGTTTCGCTAGATTTTTAAAGACAGTTTTTATCTCAGGAATCTAAGACAAATTGAAATTGTTAAGTTGGATGTAATGAGGGGATTCAAAGTCCAAGAGACATGTAAAAATTCCCTTGAGATTTTGCATTCTTTTAAACATATACATAAGTATGCAGACATGTAATTAAGACAATTTAAGTATTTTTTGAAAGATGGGTTCACAATATTTCATACCTGACAACTAAGTGAATCCGTATCCAATTAAAAGGTTCTTTCATAGCAACGGGACAAAGCTATCCAACCATTCAAACCTTAACAAAAGAGCTACAAACACAAGTGCTCCCTTTGATCTATCAGTCAGGGGTTGACTTTCAGGCTAATACAGAAGAACGCATTAATACGGACAGCAGAAACTTCTATGCAAGCAAATATTGCACTGACCACTTTTTCAAACAGCTTACTCTTTCCTGTTATGCTCTCACAAAATTAAAAATAAATGACTACAAGGCATGCGGGAATGGGAAGTCTGGAACAAGAAACCCTACAGGAAAAGAATTTGTGCCTTCTGGGATGAAACAGTGGAAACCAAAAAAACAGTGTATCACAAAGTGGGAAGTGGAAGAATGCTACAGTCTTACTACTACTTGCCTGTGGTACTACTAACATGAACTGTCTTTGAAAGGCTGACAGTCTGAACTTTCACGTCTTCCTGGACTTCGCTGATCTGACTATATGAAAAGATTACTAAAAACATATACAAGTCAGTCTCCCTCCCTGTTGTTGCTATCACCATGCCAGTATACCTATATTGTCTTCATTAAGTAAGACATTGAAGTGGTTCTGCTAATGTTTATTGGCAACAAAAAGGACTACATGGCAAATTGTTATTAAAAATTGTTTCAAGATACCAGATTAAAACAGAATTTCAAAGTTACTGCAATTGAGGTGAACTGCTAACCTTGCCCCAGAGTAAACAAACCCAAACCAACAGCCAAAGAGAAAAACAAACCAAAACAGCCAAAACCACACTTCCATAGAAACAACACTAAGAATAATTGCTTTCTTGTAATCTCAGCTGCTTACCTCACCAGGCAGCATGTACTAATGAAACATAGTAAGCTTTGCAAAAGAAAAACAGCAGCAATAAAAACCACTCCACTACCCTTGCAGTAGTACAAGTGGAAACAAGAACACTACAGATATTGGCTGCTAAGTTTCCATACACAAATCATTTCTGTATGTTCTTCTGATTTTACCTTTCACACCCATCAGGCACAAGTTATATATGGAGGCCCTGGAGTTGGCAGAGCAGGTATATTTCACCACCTTTAAATTTTTATCATCTTTCCTTAGGAACCTCCTCAGATTTATATTTGAAGTAGAATTGTCTCAAAACAGAACTTGGGGATCAAAAACATTCAACCCTCCAGCCAAGCAAAAACTTTACATTGTAGTCTGTGAATCAAATGCAGACTTGTGATTGCTAGGGAAGACCCATTAGTGAGATGACACTGATTTTCTATGAGGTTGATAAGATACAACACATGCACCGCCACAATAGGCATACATTTACAAGTCATGGTAAACTGTATGGTACAACAGGCATCATATCCAGTCTCATTTAACAAAGCACCAAATGTAGCCTGCAATTCAAGTTGCACTTATGAGAAGAGGGGATGATTCCACCAGATTATTACCCAGCAATAAGGACTTCCTACTAAGGCTTGTTTAATAGTATGTCGAAGCCACACAGTACCTTTCTTTAACTGCAGCACAGAAGGTGGTGGTGTAGCAACTTTCATTGCTAGCCCATAGGCTCCCCGGAAAGAATGACTGTCTCGAACAATGAATGACCCAGGTTCCTTGTCCTTGAGAACAGCAATGGCTGCAAGGGATTCCGGCAAAGACAGAGAAAAACAGTTCAAGAACAATGCACACACTCAAAAAGAACAGAAGTGCAAATCTAAAATTAATAGGGGATTAAGGGAAGTAAGCTCTTTTCCTCTGTCCTCATTGCTGTAGAACAGAACACAATTAAGCATATTTGGGGGACCTGAGTTGAAACACCTTGTCCAAATCTCAAATACTTATTTCAAGGGACATCTGAAGTGCAGATCCCTACTCATTTTTCAACTGAGAAGGGTGCTCAGAATTCCTACAATCAGTGCAAGAGCAAGTTTGCTTCTGCTTAGATTTCGTCAACTTGTTAAAAGATTGCATAGCTCTCTGTAGTTCCCACACTGACTAGACAACACTGTTTTTCACTTCCTATTCAGCCTCAACAGGCAGAACAGATTCATTTTCATCCACCACCAAGCTTTTGTCCCTGCAAAGCAGCCTTATCCCCTAGTAGTTTTAAAGCAGAGGAAGGGATGTAAGTGTGTATTTTGCTCTTTGACTGCCCAAGCATTGAAATATTTCACATCTGTATTCTGGGATCTCTTCTGAAGGTGCAATATAAAGTCCTCTCCAAGAGGAAACACTTGTAGGGAAACTGCTGTTGCTTTGTACAAGTCAGTTGCAGACTTTGAAATCTAGTAGGCCAAAATCTTAAACTTACTTTGAAAACAGACAAAAAGTTAATCTAATGATTCAACATAATAAAACCTTTGCACTTTGCTTTCTTTCCTTCCCCCCATAAACTTTATTGAAATACTTGTGCTTTTTTCTAGAATTTCTACCCATCAGCAAGCCTTCAGAGACATCCTAGAAAAAGCCCTAATTTGACACTCGACTCCTTAATTGACTGTTTACAGAGAAAATTAATATTAGGCATATGGGCCACAAAGGCATATTTAGCAAGGCCTGAGCAATGTTTATGTCATAAATACACTTTTTTTTCCATGAAAAAAGGGAAGTGACAAAAAAATCAAGAAAATGCAGACGTAATTGTCTCTTCTGTTAAAGCAAGTAAAGCAAACGTATGCATTCTGTTCTATCCATCTGTCAGATGGCAAAGGAAAAACCTTTTTCCACAACGTCTTGTATTGGGAGGATGAGCATGAATATGCAAACCCCTGCAATTAGACAGTACTCACATAACACTTCTAAATCCACATGGATACAGTACACAGAAAAAAAGAACAAATGCTCCCCCTCCTCAGTAACAGTACCTTAAAACACTTTTTTAAAGGAGTTTTACTTCAAGGATGAAAAGAGGCATATTAAAAGGTTGGAAAGATTTTCATCTCATTGGTTCAAGCAGTTACATTTAAAATTGCTTTATCTCTACCTCCCTCTCTGGACATGCATCAAGTCAGTAAATATTTTTCTGCACATTGAAAGACTCAGTTCTCATTATGGGTGGTGAGCAGGTAAGGGGAAGCAGACTAGAGCGAAAGGACCAGCAAAATATAATCAAAAAATGAATTAATATTCTGTTTTCCATGGTCTTTATTACCCTGGGGTCATATCTACCCCTACACAAGAACATCCTCACCATCTGAGAACCTAATAACTAGACAGACATAGCAATTGAACATTTGCCAAGAGCTGAAGTTCACACTATTTTGGCTTACTATGAACATCCTTCTCAATGCAGAACCAGCCAGAACTTTTTTCTTTTTGAGAAACACATTTTAAAAATCCCAGTTTAAAATCCTGCCTTAACTCATTAATAACAAATCAGTAGAGCTGATTATTACTGTATGAACACAAGCACAGTCAGACCAATCACATTTGCAAAGCACCCAGCATGTTTATTTACACATTGCTGCAGGGACAAGATGTAAGTTCACAGAATCATGGAATCAAAAAATGGCCTAGGTTGGAATGGCCCTTAAAGATCATCTACTTCCAACGCTCCTGCCATGGACAGGGACACCTTTCATCAGACCAGAGCCCCATCCAACCCAGCCTTAAACACTTGCATGGATGGAGGGCACCCACAACTTCTCTGGGCAGTCAGTTCCAGTGACTCACCACCCTCACAGTAAAGGATGCTTTCTAATATTTAATTTAAACCTACTTTCAGTTTGAAAATATTTCACCTTGCTCTGTCACTACATGCTCTTGCTAAAAAAGTCCCTATCCATCTTTCTTATAGGCTTCCTTCAGGTACTGGAAGGCTGCAATTTGGTCACTCCAAAGCTTTCTCTTCTCCAGACTGAACAATCTCAATTCTCTCAGCCTTTCCTCATAGGAAAGGTGCCCCATCCCTCTAATCAACTTGGTGGCCCTCCTCTGTACTCACTCCAATAGGTCTATTGATGTCTTTCCTGTATGCCAGATGCAGTACTCCAGGTGCTCATAAGAATACATTTTCACATAGCTAATAAAAACTTTCTTCAGTTCATTCAGTAATACAGCTACATAAAAATGTACTGTATCTGCATTATACATCATAAAGATGTTGTTCCATGGGAGTGTTATTTCATGACCTTTAAGAAATAATGTATGTCACTTGCAACTGACAATGAAATTCAGGATACAAAACAACCAGTACATGATGCTTTTGTGATGACTTCTAGCTAATGAATTATTCTGAAATGTCAAAACAGCAGAAGTTACTCAAAAGGATTCCAAGAGCAGACAGTTGTTTGGTATTGTTTCACGCATATTTGCCATTCCAAAATCTGAAGCTTCACAACAAAGGGCATTTGCAGTAGCTACCACAGGTAGATCTATATTACTGCATAGTTAGTTCAGTTAGGCTAATAAGTTGTCTGATTAACTGAATTTTTTTTCAGGGCTATTTGACTGCCCTCCACACTCAAATTCAGCCTTTCAACAAAAGTAAGTCAGGTTGTCTGTGGCTGTTCTAGGTTTTATATTTCTATGAGACAATAGGTATGAATAAAAAAAAACTTAATGAGACTTCACCAACTAGATTTTCTGTGAATGGATATGCCAGAGTATGTATCAGTTGATATACCTTGTTCTCTTGAAATATCTGGCTTATACCAGAACTTGGATGTGTCCTGAACAAATTTTACGGTCACATGTTTATCAGTTGTGTTTTCTGTGAAATAAAAGCAAAAAAAGTAAAGAAATTTTTTTTTAAATACAAAAGCATTTTTACTTTTCTTTCCAACTACCTTAACTACTCATAAAACTCATCTTAAGGACAGTTTAGAGAAACTGAGCTGTTTTAGAATCAGCAAATATAACACCATACACTAAGATTCTGAAAGCATGTTTGAAGTTTCACTTTGCAAAATCCATAAAATATTAAAAACTCTTTTCGTTATAAAGCTGTATTAAATATAAACTTTTCAACGAACACACATCTACATTTTAAACTTTCCTTGGCACAAGTCTGAAAGGCACAGAGAGAAGCCAGCCCTTTTTAAAAGAAATTGGACTCCACAGCGCTCGCTTGTAGTTTGACAGCTGAAAAGGCAGGCTACCCATGGCTGACTTCTAGGAAGCACAGGAAGAACTCTGCAGCCTTGTTTTCTGAATAATGCATCCAAAGATAGTGAACTGGCATCACTTACTGCAAACATTCAAATCCTCTGTGCCATTTCCATTCCACTACCTTTTTTTTCCCCCCTCTCCACTTTTAAAATCCCCTATATTCCTTTTATAAACTCATATAAAATCTAATGTATTTTGCATTTCTCTGATGCAGAACCTACCTGGCACTGGGGAAGGGCTTAACATTTTTGAGAAATCTGGGAGGACATTTGGGAAAGGAATGCTGAGTGTGCTTCCACTGTGAGGGCTGGAGAAGCCACTTGAAGAAGGTGACACAGAGGCAAAGGAACGTTCTCCTTCGGAAGATCTCTTCTTCTCTGGAAGAGGCGGTTGAGCATGGTGCTGCTGAACTGCATTGTTCTGGCTATTGTGTCCAGAAGCCACTGTAAGAAAGTTTTGCGTCAAAAAGCCATTGTCCTCAGCACTTGCCACTGATGAGCTCAGGGTTTTAGGAGATGTGCTAGTACTGACTATGCAAGTAGCCTGTGTCTCCTCTCGGGGAGAGCTACTGTCCCTGATACCCGAGCTGTAGCTCAGGCAGGCACGGGCACCACTGCTGATAGCATGTTCTTGGTGTGGCTCTGCTGGCAAACTCTCCAGGTTGCTCAAGGTGACAACTTGCAGTCCTGGAGTTTGGAAATGAGGCAAGAGAGAGACATCCTGCACAGCATTTGAAAATTCAGAGGGCACAAGGTGACCTCCCGGCTGCCTGGTGTTTCCCATTGAAAACTGGGGTGACAGAGAAGCTTTAGGGCTGCTTTCAAGCCAAGGACGTTCTGCTGTAGAAGAGCTGTCAAAAAAAAGGGCCAAAAATTAAACACAAAAGTAAAACAACAGCCAAACCATTCCCTTAAAATGTTACTTCAGTGATCATTGAAAGCAATGAATCACACCCAGGACAATACCTCAGGGTGCTCTTTGAAAACATGCTGGACTGGGTAATGCATCTGGATTAAGGGATTTCAGCCTTATCCTGACTGATAATTTCTTCAATGTCATTATGTTCTGCCTTATCTCACCCTTCACCTAGTTATGTTGACAGGATAGTTTCTGAGTTTGCACTGTAAACCAGTCCATCAAATTAATGACAGCTAAAAATACTTTTCTTTCCCCTGTTTCAGAGGGTTACTTTTAATATGAGTTAAAAGTGAGGCTGTTCACAGCATTGCTTCACATACAGGGGTCCTGGCGAACTGAAGTGCTACCTGGAATAGAGCAGTAGAAGGCAAGAATTTCTTATACCAAGGCTGTCATCAAAGGCAGAGTTTTATGGAAGAAACCTGACACAGCCACACCAGTTCTTACATGCATAGTGTCTTGGGCTCACCAGAATAAAAAAGAGAAGAAATGGGCTACAGAGGTAGTGATGCACCATCACACGATGAATTAGTAACTATGATAAGAACACAGTTCACAAAGGCTAACTCACAGACCAAGTCCCTTTTAATATAATTTATAGTAAAAAAAGAAGTGAGGCAGGTCCAGTGGTTAATTTATTTGACAATGGAAAAATTCTGATTTATAGAATTAAATATTTCAACAGTAAACATTCTATTTTTCTACTGGGTAGCAATTCTACCTGTTCAAGTGAAAAATTTAAAAAAAATTCCTTCTAAACAAGAGAAGCTAAGTTTCTGATGAAATCATCTGATAAAAGTTTGTCTCCTTGCTTCTAAAAATGAAATGCCCTTAGACTGTAGCTGGAAAATATTACTAATATTACCAAATCTAGAGAGAACAAATTCACTGGGAAATGCAAAGGGTAAAGAGCTGACATAGGATATATATCAAAAAGAAAGGATTTTTGATTAAAAGGGAGTTGTAGAAATGGATGCTAGTAGATTTGAACAGCCCAAAGTAGAACAGCCATAAAGAAATTGAAGGTAAGCAAATGGAAAAAGACATCACTGCAAGACAAAAAGCTCTACACCTGTAGCTATCTGCTAGATGAAATGAAAAATGGTAGAAAAAATATTTAGAAAGAAGGGAACAAAATGTTCTAGATAAAGTCTGAAGTAGGAATGTAAACTTGATAATACCTGAATTGTCTGATAAGCTTTTAATACATATCTACTTGTATTTGTTATATTGCCTCCACTGCAGCAAATACCAACATACTTTGTTCAGTCTTACAATTCACATTCGTAATGACAAAAACATTCTCGCACAGTCTCAATCACAATTGAAAATGAAACCGATTAGAAGATAAATAAAAGATAAATAGGCAAAAATATATTTGAAGTACTCACTGAGAGACTGACACACCAACCAAAAGCACTCCCAAATACTTACTGTGAAAAAGGAGCCAAACAGTCAAGAATGAGAATAGGATAATTAGCCAGAAACGAACATTTTAGCAGAGTGATAGAGAAGGTAACCTCATCAGGTGCTCATGTACTACTCTGTCTATTGAGTAAGTATAGGGCACAGTTAATGACTGATCATGCATTATTATGGTCTTCTGAACCTTCTAACAGTAACTAGGGACTCCTTCTTTGTTTGCTGTTTCTTGCCATTTCTTAGCTTATGCTGTATGCCCCTTTGGACAAGGACTATTTTGTAAATTTACACTATTCAAGCTGTGGTCCAGAGCCCTACAAGTTTACCACAAAATGACTATAAAATAATAAAATTTCTAAGCCTGCTGAGCAGTTGAAAGGGAGTCAGCTATACACTACCAAAGTAAATCTGCTGACATTTTACTGACCAGAAACACATGTCTGCAGTGAGAAGAGTGCTCCCTTTCTCTCATATACAACTTATTCCAATGTGAAATTTCAAGGCATGGTTTTAAGTAGAACTTTAGAGAAGCTGGTTAAGCATGTAGAAAAATATATATGAGCTTGTGCTAGCACACAATAACATAACAGAGCTACAAAATTCTATTTATTTTTGTCTTCCTATTTATCTTCAAAACTATGTCCCTGACATACAAGTAGCATCTGTGTATGTGGTAAAATCCAGCCAATGGACAACATCAACATTACATGTCACAACCAATCTCAAATGGTCTGCAGTGAAGATGCAAGCATAATATCTTGGCTGGAAACTATCATTATGAGAACTAAACAATAAAGTAGAAGAATCTTTTCCTACCTTTCTGCCCCTGGGATGGGATTGCTACTTGAAACAGTACATGAAGATGCAAAACAGCGCTGAAAGGAGGGATCCTTCTGCATGTTGGCCCTCAGCAAAGAAGGGTTAGTGCCCACAGTGCTGTCAGACATTGCCCCAGAAAGGCTAATGGCTTCCGTGTAACTTCGAGATTCTGCAGCAAAGAAAACAAAGTAAATGCAAATTTAAAAACAACATGCATTTTTATGAACCTTGTACTGAAATTAAGTGTTCATAAAATACTGCAGTTTTCTCTTAATAACATTATGAAGACAAGTTTTTGTTTATTTGAGCAGTAAATGTTCTTTCACGAAATTATCTTTTTTGCTAAAAACATCCAGCAGGTCAAATGGCAGAGGGAATAGAGATTATAGAATTACAACACTCAAACTGTTCGACCAGTTCTCCAAAGTATATTGTCTAGCCCTAAAGATAAGAATGGACCTGTCTGTTTCAAGATGTTTTGCATTTCACAGTCCACAGTGTTAATCAGGTATGTCCCATCAAGTGTGCTGTGTGACTATACACACCATTTGCACTTAAACACCAGAGTGTTAGAAAATTGGGTGTCCTGGTCCCAGCCAGGACAAGGTTAATTTTTGCAGTAGGCAGGAGGGGACACGGCCAGGTCCTGGAGCTTATTCCATGCCACCTCTTGTCACTGCCAGGGCAGGGGAAGGGAGTCTCTTCCTGGGGGAAGGGGTTCCTTCTGGTTGAGATAGAGCAGCAGAGGCAGTGGTGAAATGGTGCTGGTCCCCAGCCAGAGGGAGTGGTTGGGTGGTAATGGTTCCAAGCCAGAGGGAGCACTCAGGATAACATGGCTGAGGTGGGGCTCAGGTCAAGCTCTGAGGTGAGCATTTGGAATGTGAATCACTCTCACTTTTCTAGTTTCATTGTCAATACTGTTGTTCTCACTGCTTGTTTTCTTATCTCATTGCTGTTTCCAGTAAACTGTTCTTATCTCAACCCATCATCTTCATCTTTTATGCCTCCAATTCTCCTCTCCATCCCACCACAGGGGGCAGGGGGCTTGTCCTTGGGAGTGTCTCATGACATTGGGGTATTCATTCAGCCTGCTGAATGGGACAGGGGACCTTGTGGATAATGACACAGACAACAGTGAGGTACTCACAATCTTCTTCATATCAGTCTTTACCAGTAAGACAGACCTTTGGGAACCTCAAGCCCCTGAGACGGCTGGAAAAACCCGGATCAAAACATGCCCTCAGCAGAGGAGAACTAAGCAAAGAAGAACTAAAACAAACTGGACATATTTAAGTCCATTGGGGCCTGATAAGTTGAACACATAAGAGTCAAGGGAGCTGGCTGATACCACTGCAAAGCCACTCTCAATAGTCTTTAAAAGGTCTCAATGACTGGGAGAGATTCTTAAAAGACTGGAAGGGAGCAAGCATCACTCACATCTCCAAGAAAGGTATGAAAGATGATCCAGGGAATTGCAGGCTTGGCTAATCTAACCTGTCTCTGGGAAGGTAATGGAGCAATTAACCCTGGAAACCACTTCCAAACACATGGCAGAGAAGATGATTGAGAGTTGTCAGCACGGATTTTGCAACGGGGACATCAAGCTTATCCACTGAGATAACCCTCTTCGGTAAACTGACTAGCTTAGTGGCTAAGGGAAGAGCAGTGGACGTTCCTTCTCTTGATTTTAGCAAGGCTTTTATCGTGATCTTCCATAACATCCTCATAAACACGCTGACAAAACAAGGGTTAGATAAGTGGACAGTGAGATCTATTCAAAACTGGCTGAATATCTTGGGCCCAGAGGCCTGTGATCAGCTGTAGCAAGTCCACTAGAAGGCAAGTGGCATTATACCCCAGGGCTGATACTAGGACCAGTACTCTTCAACACCAGTAGCAACCTGGATGATGGGATAAAGTGTCATCAGAAAGTCTGTAGACAACAAAAAAGTCTGAGGAGTCATTGACAAAACAGGTGGTTGTGCTGCTATTTTGAAGCGCGAGAAATGGGACAAGGGGAATCTTAAATGCAACAAGGTGAAATATAAACTCCTGCAACTGGGAAGGAATAACTCTGGCACCAGAACATGCTGGGGGCTGACTGGCTGGAGACAGCTCTGCAGAGAAGGACTTGGGGGTCCTCATGGACAGTGAGCTGACCATGAGCCAGTAATACAACCCCATAGCAAAGCTGACCAACAGTACCTCAGGCTGTGTCACAAAGTGTTGCCAGCAGGTCAAGGGAGATGATCCCTCCTCCCTGCTTAGCATTAGAGGCTACATATATGAAGCTCTGTGCTCCTCAGTACAAGAAAGACAGTGACTTGCTTGAACAAGTCCAGCACAAGGTCACAAAGATGCCTGAACCATCACTGGGACCGAAGCATCTTTTATAGGAGCAGGGACTGAGACAGCTGGGACCACTCAGTCTGGAGGAAAGAAGGCTCAGGGGTATATTATCACTCTGTATATACATCTGATGGGAAGAAATGAAGGCGAGGCATTTCTCACACTCTTCTGCTCACAGGAGCACAAAAGGACACAATTTGGGTTGAAAGGCAGTTTAGCAGCACAAAGCAGCACAGGGTTTAGTTACCTCTTGTGCTCACTTTGGCCATGGTAGAGTTAACTTTCTTCACAGTGGCTGGTACGGGGCTATGTTTTGGATTTGTGCTGAACACAGTGAAGATAATACAGAGCTATTTTTATTATTGCTGAACAGGGCTTACACACAGCCAAAGCCTTTTCTACTTTTTGTACTGCCATACTAGCAAGGCCAGCTGGGGGTGCATGGGAGGCTGGGAGGAGACACAGCCAGGACAAGTGACCCAAACCCACCAGAAGGATATTCCATGACACCATGTTCAGTATATAAAGTGGGGGGCGGGAAGGACGGGGGGACATTTGGAGTGATAGCAATTGCCTCCCCAAGTAACTGTGACACATGATGGGGCCCTGCTCTTCTGGGGATGGCTGAACACCTGCCTGCCCATGGGAAGCAGTGAATTAATTCCTCGTTTTGCTTTGTTTTTTGTGTGTGGCTTTTGCTTTCCCTATTAAACTGTCTTCATCTCAACCCATGAGTTTTCTAGGTTTTACCCTTCCAATTCTCTCCCCAGTCCTATGGGTGGGAGAGAGAGTGAGCAAGCAGCTGCGTGGGGGGTTGGCTGCTGGCTTAAACCATGACACCTGTGCAGCTACAGTTTTCAGGTGGGACTTTGTCCACACCACACATACAAAAAAAGTAAAACAACTGTTATTTATTTTCTAATAGCTTGCAAACAGCACAAGAATAACTGGTTTCTAAACCGACTGGAATCTGAATTATGTTCAACTTAATTATACTGGACATAAATACTACAGGATATAGTTAAACAGATGCATTTGGATGACGAATAATACAGATGCTATTACTGCAGAGCTTTACAGAGGAACAGTTTCATCCCCTTTTTTACAGGTGCATTTAAATAACCAGTCAAGCCTTAATGTGGATTACATTTAATTATTCTGGACTAGTCTAAAAAAAGTCAACACCTATTCATATAAGTCCAGGCTCAACTGCACTATTTTTGATGACAGAAAAAGCCATGCACTATAATACTACAAATGCCCATGCATCTGAATAACTTTATACACCTGAAGAGTCCCACTGACCTCAACACTGCAGGACTGAAACCAAATAAAATAATCTTTAATTACTGTCTCATGAGTTGATACACCTCCAAAGATTAAGTCAGGGGAAAAAATCCAAACAAACCCAAGAAAGTCAAGGAACAATCCCATTCCTACGAAGAGTTAAGATCACACTAATGCATCTTTTTCATAAGGAAACCTTTTTAATGTAAAAAGGCCAAAGAAACGACTTTAAATAAATATTGTTTTCCCTTCAATTCTTGGCAGAGCTTGGTTCTGCTATTACCTGAATAAGGAGCGTGCAAGGTACTTAAAAGAAATGTCTGAGATAAGAAAATCTGCAAATTAGTGCCCGGACTATAAACCATCTGAATTCATCACATAGCACACATATTGTACAGAGCAAACATTTAACTGCATGAGGGAAAGAGAAAACTGCAACACTGTCTATTAACTATATTCATGACTATTATATAGACATAAAAAGGTGTGATAAATAGATGCTATAATACTGGCTTTCCGCGAATGTTAAAACACGTAATATTTAAGTAGCTTTTGTAATAGTGGCTTTGTTACATATAGATGCTGTATGTATAAGTAGCTTTATGTACAATGTAGCTGTGTTTGGGTGAGGGTTTCTTTTTTGGTTTTTTTCTTTCTTTCTTTTCTTTCTTTTTTTCTGTTATCTCTGCTTCCAGCCTACCGACTACTGTCTGCAGAAAACACAGACCACAGCCCACTCCGGGACTAACAAAAACTGACCAAAAGTCATAGCCAAGAAATGCGCATGATACGATAAGATAAGATGCGTCGCCAAGAGGCTTATTCCCCCAGCAAAGATATACATCTCCTGGTCCGAGGAATTACCTAACTACATTCCAAGTTAAACAGTTCCTGGAAAAAGTTTGAATACATCTACAAGTTCCGGGCACTATCAAGACTACATTCCATGCTAAATAGTTCCTGGAAGAAGTTTGAATATGCATTATTGTCTATGAATATGAAATAGGCCAAGGTGTATATAAGGGGGATCGCCGAAGTAGCAGGTGTGCTCTTGGCTGACATCCAAAAGCACCCAGCGCTGTGAATTTTGCTTTATTACTTTTTGCCCCTTATTGTCCTTTCATTAAACCTTTCAAATCCTAACACGAGAGTGAACTTCGTTTTTCACAAAGGGAACTTTAAGGAAATACTGCAGAAATGTTTAGTGTTGAAGAGATACAGAAATCTGAATTTGTATCTACCAGATCAGCTACATTACAGTCATCCTCATACTAGTGTAAACACAGTCAGAAAAGATGGCTGCACAAAGGCATGATTTAGGCCATACTCCTACTGAAATCACTGGTGCTTGTTTACACAAGTAATACAAAGACTGGCTGTTTAGCCAAGTATTATAAAGACTGAAGTTAAGCTTTGAGCAATTATTTCAATAGACACAGAAAATGCCAATTAGTTCAAGGTACATTGGTCAAATTGATGTTGTACATATGACGACTACTACAGCCTCCCCAGAAATACAACTCTGACTAGGCTGAAAGCAGACAAATCTCCAGAGACCAGCATCTGTAAGACAAAGTACCTCAAGTGCAACAAGCATCTCATCCCTGCACATGAACTTGCAGATGTTTCCCAATTATACTGCAGGTTGAGATGATTCTGCTACTGTATGGGAGAGGTTAATGCATTCCCCACAGGCATAGGAATTATGAACAAAAGCTTAACTCCATATGCTTTCTTGTTTTCATGCCTCTATGTCCGTTCCCCTGATAGCAGATTATACAGGGAAGTCACTGGAATCCAGTTACCAAGAGTCTGGGGGCAGGGAGGGGAGCGGCACTCCTGATACAGCTTAAAATCTTCTCACACTCTAACACAATCTCAACTATGTGCATAAGAGTTAATCTAACGGATTTACACAGCAAATTCCACACCTTCCACAGCACTTGCTTGAAGAAAGGGACCATTTTCAGGCCGTAGATTGTTGCTATTACCTTTAGAGCACCATACCCTGCATGAGCAAAGCACCACTGTCATGCTTACAGATGCAGCATTTCTTTCCACACCCCATTTTAAGAGGTGTAAAGTACTAAATGTAGAGTGAAAAGCCACTGGCACCCAGGCATGTAACCTGCAGGAAGAACACAAACTCGGTACAACTCTTCCCAGGCTAGAAACAAGTACATCTGAAAGGCAATTCCCAAAACAGCCTTGTTTATGCTTCAATTAAAAACAAGCCTGCTGGGTATGTCAGCTATGTCCTCTCACTGTCTGATGAGGAGTCCACACTCACGGGTCAGCTGTTAACCCTTTATCTCATGGAATCAATAACTCTGCAATTTCATAGCTTCTACAGAATTTCTATACGCATGGTATGAACTACTCGGGCACATTTGATGCAAAGCATCAGTGCTTCTTGGTTTAGGCCTCTGCCAGGCCATTTCTAGCTGTGAAAACCCTGACAATGTAACAGTGCAGCTCCCTGCTTCAAGAAGTGATATGACAAAGCCAGGATCACTCATGTTTGTGTCTCTTCACACACCCAGGTCAGACCTACATTTACCATCACTGATCATCAAGCTTTAATGGCAGGACCTTAGAAAGAAGCTGGACTCTTTGCACCACACACTACTGAAAACTGACATTAAGAAAGAAAATGAATACTAATTATGCCAGCATGCAAGGCAGAAAAATATCCAGCTCACTCTTCTACTTGGCAGCAATGGGCAAATACCTGTAAAAGTTGCAGGCTTTTTTCAGTTCTAAGCAGAAACTCCTGGAGGTGCCTAGGACACAGCTATGTAAAGCAAGATCTTACATTTTAACCTGTGTTTTAATCCACTAAACCTGTTGAAACAAAAAAGAAAAAGGAACTCTCAAATACTAAAAAACCGACCAAAAATCCCAGAGTAGCTTAACCCTCATCATTATCCAGATAGGTAAAAATATTCCTTTTCCTTTCTTGCAGCAGCTGAAGGACAAAATCATCTCACACCTTTGGAGACAATGGTCTAACAATAGCAGGGAAGTAAAAGTAGCCATTCCACTACCATACCTTGTATTTTAGTAGTTTCTCATACATTTCAAAGTTTGTAGTCCTTTTTGTGAGAAGGTGATAGCTAATGTGCACCACACGAGCTTGAAAACTCCAGTCAAGATCCTCAGTTACATCTTTTGGGGAAAGGGAGCTCTAACTCAGTGTTCGGCTTCCAAAATCCTGAACATACTAGCCCACAACTACCTGAGGCTAGCCTAAAAGCTGAATGGACAGAGAAAACAATACGGCTCTAAAGTAAGCCAAAGTAACCAAGCCACTGCCAGTCCTAAACAGTAGCAGGAGAGTAGGAACCTTTGTGCAGTACTTTTAAATTTAACAGTCTTATTTCCTGGTCTATCCTTTGATGAATTCAGCAATAGTGAAAAAATCCAGCAGGATTAAAGACTTGCAAGAAGCCACATCAGATATGGCTGTGAAATATTCCTCATATCAACATACTCAGAGGTCCCTCCACTTCCACCTCACACTGTTCACACCAACAGCTGATGAGCCCATTCCTTTACATAGATTTCCTGACAAACTTGCCTACAAAGACAGAACTGAAACCATCTAGGATTGGAAGAGTTTTTTTTATGCTCTCTACAACAGTAGAAGTATTTTGTTTTGTTTTGGATGGTTGCATTTCACTAAGGACTTCTTCCCTTTGAAGTGCATTGGGAAAGAAGCACACAGTACTCCCCAGCATTTACCAAAAACTCCACATAACTTTGGAGCTTGGCATTCAGCTGGCTCCAAATACCACTTGGAGCTTACGTTATTGCTAGTGTAAACTCCAGCTCAGTGCTGAAACTGTTCATCTCTCCTTCCCACATCCATGGAACTGTAAAATTTCCTATGTTAATAGTCTCTGTTGACACACTTTTATTTTATCCAGGAGACCAAGAGTCAAAAGATGGCCACTTTCCTTTCCCAACATTAAATTTTATTACTCATTAGGCATGTTTACTCTGCCATTCATGTGAACGTCATGCAGATTTAGGCTTTACTCAGAGTTGAGACTTTCCACATATAAGGAATGGTAGAACAAGAACTGAATAAAACCCCAGCCTACAGTATTAAACATAAGAACAACCTACCTAGGGACACACTGGATGACTGCTCAGCTTGAAATATACCAGTAAGACAAAAAGTAGCAGATTAAGATCTTAAGCACATTTTACTGAAGAGGTTTGTTTAGGTATGTTCCTTTCCAAACCTTAAAATCAAAGGAAAAAGTGGAGAAAACTTTATCAGGGAATGTGGTGG
>WBMZ01015081.1:0-30093 GCA_013400975.1 Atrichornis clamosus
GGGGAGCGGGGCCGCAGCCCCGGCCCCCATCCGCCCGCCCCACGGCGCAGGGGAGCCGGGCAGCGCCGGCCGCAGCCTCGGGAAGGCGGCTTCCCACTCACGGGGCGCCCGACGAGGCGGTTCCACGAGCGGTCGATGGCGGTGGGAGCCTCACCCGGCGCGACCCCGCCGCCCCCGGGAGAACACGCGGGTCCCGGCCCTGCCCGTCCCCGCGCAGCCGGTGCCGCAGGGACACACACCCAGCGCACACCCCGCTCCTCCTCCCTGCACCCTGCACGGCGAGCGCCAACCGTCCATCACCGCCCTGAATTCACGCGGTTCGTCGTCACTTAAGGCTTTTCCATCCCAGCCCTTTTGGGGAAATACCTATTCTGGAATAAACGTGCCTTTCCTAGGTGTAGTGTATGTTTCTTAGCAGGCACCTGAAACCAAGGGCAAAGCTGAGAGCGATGTCCCACCCTTAATCCTGATGCTGCTCCAGGTAGGCAGGCACCTCCCTCCATACACTTACATAGAACTCAAAGGCATGACTGTCCCTGACAGTCCCTGGGACACTCTACACCAAAACAGAAAACCCAGTGACATTCCAGCCAACAAACACGCGAGAGATTCACAGCGCAGCACTTAAAACTTGTATTCACACCCAAAGGTAATACCATCTCACTATTTAACCAGAAAAACCTCTTGGAAGGCAGAGAGGCATAACAAGGCACAGGTCTTGTTTATTGTTTGTCAAGAGCTTCAATTGACAGGCTGGAAAACACGTTCCCATGGTATGTGGAAGTCCCTTCTGACTCTCACACCAGACTGCTCCACTGCCACAGCTTAGGACAGGCCCCTTGCTACAGGAATTTATATTTGGACGGATCAAACCAGTAAGAGACTGGAGTGAAGCTCTTCAGCAATCAAAATCATTTAGTCAGACATGAAACTGTGCAACTAGCATCCTAACAAACCTAAGTCCAGACACAGAATTCAACTGATACCAACAAAGCAAAGGTTTTGGTTAACCTAAGCTAAATGTTGGTCATTCTGCAGAACACCTAATGGGAAATTAATTGCGACCAAAGGGATAGGTCTCAAAGCAATCAAGCTGCAACTCTCAGGCTTTTAGCTGACCTGTAAGTAGAAAAAACATGTCATGATATGCTTGTGTTGGCCAAAAATGTGTGCTGGACAACAGCATGACTTGGCAGATTTTTAGTTAGTCTTGTACAAATGCTTGAAAACAAAAATTTGGGGGTTCCACCCTATCTTTACCCCACAAAAGATCCCTTTACTACTGCCCATCATTTTTTTTACAATTTAGCGTGTTTCTACTCATGGCTACTAAAGGACTAGAACTGTAGCTAGGAAACATAAACTTTGAATTAAATTTAGGCCAGGGTATTGTGGTTTTTCAAAAAACAAGCTATGATTGAATTACTGCTGGAGAAATGATCTCCTATCTTTCCAAAGAGGAATGATTTACATACCAATTGATTCAAATAGCATTTCTGGATCCTTGGGCACAAATAGACACATTATAAGCATCCCCAAGAAAACAACATACACTGAACTTTCTATCTCAGATATATAAAAACAAGGTAGCAATGGAAATAGTGAGCCCAACCAAAACAACATCTGGTTGCTGAAATTTTTAAACAGAAGATGCACTGTGAAATCAAAAACCCCCAATATTCAGGTTTTAATGAAAAGCTTAACTCCCATCCAGCTGAGGTATTTCTGTAGAAGAGACATGTCTGTTTTCTCCTTTAACTGACATTCTATTGTTTCTCCAAGAGCAATGACTCCACTCAGTGCTCTTGCCAATTTACTCCTGCTTGCTTAAAACACCCAAACCAGCAATATCTCAAGTTCCTCCTCCTGCCCCTGCACCAAAAGCCAGCCCGAAGTGGCCCAAGGGTGTAAACTGCAACTGGAAGGTAACTGCGATCCAGCGCCTTCTCCCCCAGCTCTCTGGCTGGGTGCACCACGAGCTCACCACAAGAACCACTGTGAAGGACACTAAAACGTGTGGTTGAGGTGGCTGAGGTCTGTGAGACTGAAAATAACTGCTGTGATGTAGACACTTCTCCCACTCTACACCATGGCACAGCACCACCTCATCTAAGGCAATGAAAAGTACTCAAGAAATTATTTGAAGTTACAGTGACAACTCTGGGGAAAACTACTGCTTGTAGAAGATAATTAAACTTTCAGCACCACATGATCAAAACCAATCAAACAAGGGATCTCGAGGTTCAGGCACACTGACAAGGCTACATCATCTTACACAGATTCACAGATGCATGGTAGGTTTCATTTCAGTTGATTGTACACAATCGTGGCCCTCTGTACTTCTGAATATTAAATGTATTCTTTTCAATTTATAGGAACATATGGAAATATGATACAAGTGGAAAATAAGTGTTAACCACCCACAGCTAAAGTTCTGTCACATTTAATGCTACTGATGACAACACATTCAGTCAAATAACGGTAGTGACATTTTAATCTATTTCTTCATTAAAAACTAGTATCATTTGCACCAAGACAGACGAGTATATTTGGTAGAACGTCTGTGTTCTGTAATCCTCAGCTCATGGAGACAAAAAGGTGGGAAGATGAGAAAGTGGGTAGCAGGAGTCCTGCTATAAGAAAGACTGGAACAAATTAATCTCTTACCAGGCCTGGGATTTCTACCAGAAATGGTGACCCCAGGGTAACATTCCAGGATACTCCTCCTGACACTGCTCTATTATTTTTTATTTTATTTGTGCCACAAGATGTCCCTCTCACGTTGAAATTTTCTTAATATAGTGTAGTTATCTGGTACCACAGTTCATGGTTTCTTCCTTTGAATGTTATTTCCTCCCACACAGACGTATATCCAAAAGCTTTTTATTTTCTCCTCAATATTGTAAATGTCAGCTTTTTTATGTTGATATTATGAAGAACTTCTTCACTGAGAGATTCAGTAGTTGAATTAATCCTTTTTAAAATTTCTCTGGGAAGTGGCTGTTGTCTCTTTTGCTTTGTATCATGATTATTTATCTTTTTAAGCCTCTGTGGCTCATTTTACATGTTTTCTACTCAACAATACTTTCCAACCACCTTATGACTGTCAAGAACATGCAGTATTTTTCCTGCAGGTGTCTGTCAATACCTGGAGTGAGTCCCCATGTCTCTTCCACTACCTTTCAGTGGCTGGAAGCCTGAAGATTAACAGCCATAACTGTGATTGCCAAAGTCCTACCAGCACCAGCTGCTTCTCCCAGGGATGGTCTAGATCATTTTACCTAGAGCTTGCTTTCTGTCCCCAGTAGGGACATGACCTTAATTCACTGGGCTGGCTTTCATCCACACTCCCCATCACGGGCACAGCAATGTGCTGTTGCTAAAAGCTTTATTATTGCACACAGATGGTGTGCAAATTCTCAAAAGTAATTCGTGGAAGCACCACGACGGTGAAACTTCGACATTACCGCAATAACAAAAGCGCAGAGAACAAAACCCCAGCGAGTGTGTGGCGAAGAAAAAAGGAGCAAATTATTAATAACTGCTGTCATGATGACTAAACACAATGAGCACACCTTGAGGCACGGTTTCAATGCCATTTTTAAGTCATATTCAAGAAGAGAGCTAGACACAGCTCTCCTGTGTGGTAGAACACAACAGGAGACATATCCTTTTCAATCTCAACAGTAAACAAAAAACTGTCCTTGCAGCAGTTAATCTGCAAAGGAAAGCAAAAACCAGAGATTCCCTGAACCTGCCCAGGAAAACAACCACCAGACAAAATTCTGGGGTTCTGCATCCAATATCCTGGGCACAAGGGAAATAAAATCCCTGAAAGAGGCCAGAAGGTTTTGAAGCAGCTGTCAACACAGATCCTTATTAATTTGGGACTGTGCTACTGTGCAAGGTCATGAAAAGCCTGGCAGAAATCAACTGCAGCTACAGGAATAGAGGTCAACATTAAGAGAGAAATGGGACTGCATTATGAGCACTCACACAGGTTTACTCCATCTCCTTCCTTGCATTCCAGGGTATAGGTTTTACATCAACTCCTTGTGCTCCTGCACTACACCACAGCAGTTATTCTCAGGTGAACCCCTTCAAGCATGGTAAGATACACACTTGCAGGCTTGCCAGAGAAGAACTGGCATTAGAGACATGCAAAACATGGCAAAGCATTACGAGGATGGTAAAGAAACACAACATAATGGACCTTTGTCTTTGTGTAATTAATTTTTTTCCCCAGACACATTTACTCCTATGCATTGCTGCATACTGACTGTAACTGAGCTGCTATTTTAAGAGCAGTATGAATTAGTCACATTAGAACTCCAGAATTATCAAGTTTCATGCCTAAGAAAGGCATGAAAATGAAAATTTAAGGCCAAAGAGCAGCATAGCATTATTATACTCTTGGCACAGATTATATACACAGGGTCTGCAAACGTTATATTGGGCCCTGAATTCATGTCCTCCTCAACCTCCCCAACAATCTTTGCATTCTTTGCCTGTTCTCCTCTTTAGTAGCTCCGCACAGCCACTGATAGATAACCAACCCTGTGTGAAACCTTACACTTCTTCCACTGCCTGCGGACTGAAGAAATCCCAATTTCCCTGTGAACCAGCCACAGAGTTCTCACAGGCTTCACTTCACTCACAGTTCTTCACTTCTCACAGCCGCAGGTTCTCAAATACCAACCTCTGTCCCTTCTACAGAAAAAGCCCCAGCCTGTTTCCATATTTAAGTCACAAGAAGACAAACAGCCACAGTACTGGGCTAATAGGGCACTTTCAGATTAGGGAAACTTCATTTTCGTTTGCTTGAGCTGACTATGATTGGTGATACACTAGAGACCTCACATGACTACAGCACAGCCTGAAAACGGTCAATCAGTACCCATTTTCTTTAATTATTTAATTAGTTTCCACGTTGAATGACCACTGCAGGTATGGCCAGTCCTTCTGCTACAGAACACAGTGCTGGACCAGCCCCTCTCCCTTGTACTTGGACTCTAGAGATGCTTCCAACACATTGGATTCAGGTTATATTCTTTGCCTCAGCCAAGTGAAAGCAAGTGAAAGGTTTCACAGGTTTAAAAATGAAATGTTACACTATTCCTTTCTAGCTGACAAAGATAGTAGCAGAACGTGTCACCAACTGTGCCACAAAGACATCATCTTTTGCATTCTGATACCAAAACACTGAAACAGAGAAACAAGTGAGGCTGTCAACTACTCACCAGGCAATTAAAATAACACAACAGGATAACTGTGATCACTCCTTGCCAGAGCACTCAACCTCCACATTACTTATATGATTTATTCACAATAAAATCCAAGTTACAGCTCTACAATGCATAAACCAGTATTAAGGAATTGGGATCAAGTTTTTTTTATATTCACTAAGTATATGAAAGTACTTATGGTAGAACATTTTTAGCTAACCTAAGATGATTCATTCACATCACGTAGGATCCTTCCTGCATGATTCCAACAGAAACCAAGTTTAATTTCAGAAGCCCTCCTGCCCTCAGAACAAGGTCTTTAATTGCTCCTTGTGAATCTGTGCCATCAGAATATAGATACACGAAGGCTGATTCACTTGTTTTGCTTTTTAACTGGTGAATAATTAATTTCTGTTATATTTGTACTAAAGCTGCATCATTAATAATTTCTAATAGAGTCCTTCTAGACTTGTATGTTTGATGAAAGAAGTAAAATCCAACATAGCTATGCAGATAATGGTCAAATCCAAATTAACACATCAGTTTTCTCAATGAGGAAGTGACATTTCATTTTGTGGCCCGTTTGTTACTCAAACTTTGAGAAACACTGAATGATGTCTGTACATACAATTCTTGTATTCTTTTCCTACCTTACTGAGGTCAGCATTCAAGATGAGAAGTTACAAAACTGCTGTCTAGTGCAAAAACATTCAAATTATTCTGGTTTTTTTCTATCAAAAAAGCCTGCAAGTTCAACTAGTGTTGGATTTTTAGCATAAATGTTAGGACAATATAGCAAAATTCAGCTTACATTCAGAAAAGCCAAACAAGCAAAGAAAATTAATCTCTGTTAATTATGAAAGCAATTAATAGGATACTTATTTTTTACAAACTAACTCAGAACTCATCTGATTGAAACAGAATTAGGACGATTAGGAAAGCAGTCTAATATCAGCACCAGCTCTCTCTGTTAGGGTTTTTGTTGAAGGATTGAGATATAGCCAGTAGTCAACACACAACATTCAGATACACTCGTGAACCCGCAGGCAGGAGGGCACACACTCGGAAGCCTCTGTATTTCCATTCTTGAAGATATGGGGTGCACAAGAGATGTAAACCCCCCCTGGTACCTTTGTGATGAGGATCCTGTACTTCTCCACGAGGTGGTCGTTGTTGTGACACCCTGCCAGCAGCTGCCACACCTCTCCCCGCAGGGCCTCGGGGACGCCGCTCCGCACCAGCGCCGACAGCGTCTTGGGCCGCACGCTCAGGTTCAGGTGCCTGCGAGCAGGGCAGGGCACAGTTACTGCCAGCACCCACACGGGAAGAAACACCCACACGACAGAATTCTGACGTGTAACGTCAACCATGGCCAACAGCAGGAACCTCAAGGCGGTCCAGATGTCGCCAAAGTGAGTGAAATTCCAGTTATGGAAAAAAATTATATACATATATATATGGAGAATGACTTCCTAAACTATCTTCTCAATTCCCATTAAATTTAAATGTAATGTACATATGTAAAACATTTGACAAAACACTCTATCAAATACTAGAACTGGAGGACAGAGGTCACAATGTGCAAATTCCAGCTTCAACCTACCCCAAAATGAGCACAGTTTGCAGAAGCCTACACAGCTCAACTGCACACAGCCCAGCAGGCAGGTGACCTTCCAGGGGAGGGAGGGACAGAAGACAGGCAAAGAGAGCTCTGAAAAACACCTCCCATGGTTATCTAACTACATCCCTGCATTAAAGCAGCTTCCACTGCACCAGCCAGTCCCAACTGCACAGCTCCTTCCAGCGAGACCACTGACAGCTCATAAATTACAGCACTGCAAGTTGTAAAAACTAAACCTACAGATAATTTATGCAGTTACAGCAAGTTAAGATGAACAGCTCATTTGTGGCTTATATATAAAAATCCCCGAAAGACACAGGCCTTAAATCATAGAAATTACCATTTTTCTGCAGTTACTAAAAAACAAACTTCTGGATGAAATGACAGACAAAGCCAGCCAAAAAAAAAGAACTTGTGTCACATTGATTGCATTATGTTCTTAATAAGCTGGCATCGAAGAATGTTTGTAACATCTAACAGATATGTGGATGATAATTTTACATAGAATGGAACTCCCTGTTGCCTTTCTCCAGTCTACACTGTTCTGACACAGTAATTTATAGACCAAGAATGCAGACATGAAAATCAGTATTCACTGCACAGAACCCAGTACCATCATGTCTTCCTTCACTGTGCTTTCTCTAAAAGAAATCAACTAAAATAAAAATAATATTTATATAGTAGTTACATTTATAGCAATATATAATCATACTATATTTATATAAAATACTTCCTATATACAAAATAATCAATGTTTTTGTAAAGGCCTATGAAACTGCTTTGCCTTAATCTCAAAGGAGAGTAAGTACCACAGTAGTTCCAATGAATTCAGTCATGAAGGCTGTACACTAAAAGCTACACACTACGGGATTCTTCCAAACTATTTTGAAATGAGAAAATTTTGTGACTCAGCACTTATGAAACATCAGCCAAATATTCTTTAGAAATCCCAAAATACCAAATATTTCATTACTATACAAATCTAATTACAGAATTCCAAAAAACTAGCATGAAACTACCTGAAGTCTAATTTTTATGATTTTCAATCCTCTTATGTTAAAAGCTGGAGGATCATTGCTTCCAAATACGCATTTTTAGTTAAGAAGGAAAGCCCTTTAACACATATTAAAGTTGTTGCCAGCATTAGCACAGAAGCATTTCATATCCTCTTAGAGCTGCCAAAACATTTCCAATGGGAGTCAGGTGGCTTAATTATGTCTGAGCCCTTGGAAGAATTACAAAAAAATTCAAGTTGAAAGGAACTTTCTCACAGCAGCAGATGCACAGAGCTCATCTGGGAAAGATGTTTCTCCAAATCTACAAGGGGGAAAAGGGATCATATAGCATTTTACCACAGCCTTCTTCCTCTTACAAATGTGTCCATTTAGTGCAAAACCAAACTGGAAGGAAAAGTATTTACTCAAACAAGCAATAATTGCAGGAAAAACCCCTCCAAAACTGTTATAATTTTAAGTTAAAGCAAATCTTAGCTAAGTGGTCACATCAATACTTTTCTCATCTAAGCTGCATGACTGACTAATCTCTGCTGTCCTGCTCCTCAGACCTAATACCCCGCCCAACCTTTGATCTGCTTCAGCCCTTGCCCTGCTCTCACTGACATTAGGAAGCAAAAGGCCACAGGTAAAGCCAGAGTCAAAACAAAGCAGGTTTGAGCTCAATCTCATGTTGTCCATCATCCCACTTTGTGGGGAAAAAATAAAACCTAAAAATCCCCTGAATATTGCAACAATCAGCATCACTTGAAAACTGCTCAGGCTACTTCAATATGAATAAAAGATCCCCCATCAAAGGAGCAGAGTGTTGCATTAGCAATTGGACTGTCAAGAAACACTCTTCTTGTACACTGACATTTTCTAGGGAAAAAAACAGCAGAGCTCATGTACTTCCTTCTTGGCAGGCTCTGGAGCCTTCCGTTAGATAAGGGAGGAAAAACATCTTCTCTATCCAAGTCCAAATCTCCCATATTCTTAAGATACAGTCACTAAGATATGACAGCTGCAGGAAAAATTGGCTGTGAACTCCATCAGAATTACAAAGAGGAATGGAAGTGATCTGTGCAAAATAAAGACAAAGGAAGAGCTGTATTTTCTTTATACTACTTAGCTTAGGTCTTCCTTTAACAAAATCCCAAGGAACTCACAGATAAGTAGAATACTCATTTTAAGATAGAACCAACTAAAGACATAGCATAATTGAATTTCTATACATTAAGCAAGCACTCAAAATTAAAGTACTTGATACACACTCTGAAGAAATCAGAAAACATAAAGCCAGAGAATAATGGATATTGTGGAGATGGATAGAGGACCAAATCCATTCTAATCCTATCTCAAATGGCCTCTGTAAATAACAAAAACTCGAAGCAGAAGGAGCAGAGTGAGAATATTCAGAATTGTAATTTTCAGAATATGATTTTACCACTTACCACTTGGACAGCAGCTCTCCCCACGTCTCAAGAATTTTTTCTGCACACTCTTTGGAAACATCTCCAGAACCACTTAAGAGTGGTTCATCATTGTCTGCCAACAGAAGAGAGAGGGCACTTCAGCCAAGGCCACATGGAAGGCCAGCAGAAAAATGAAAAAAGCAGAAACCCAAGTTATCTTCACTTCAGCTGGGAGCTGTAAGGCCAAATGTTTCTATACTCAGAAGCAGTCCATGGTTTGGTTTAAAAGAATTTTTTAAAAGCAGAATAAAGTTCTTGAAAACACATTAAGTTTCAAGCTGGGCAGATCCTGATACAGTTTCATCTCTCACAGATGTCTGACTCTCCTCTCCACTACAACACTGCCTGCTGACACTTCCAAACACCAGCTTCTCATTTCTGCTCCCAAATCTATTCACAGCTGCTCAGGGAGGGGCAGAAGCTACATGAGAATGCCCAGTTTTTAGGGGCCTCTTTTCACATTGTCCCAAATATACGACACAGGAGGCCTGGGCTGGGAAAAGCAGGGACACAGAAGTGTCAGACGAGGGAGAGGCTGACCAGGAATGCCAGGATACTGGTTATGGAATCTCACAGCATTCCAGCACAGAAGAACCCATCAGTCAGGCAGACTCTGACTGGAAAGGATCCTGCATGTTTTAGAACCATGTTATTCACCAACTGCCCTTTCTCCAAGCCCACAAAGCACATGATCTGCTTCTTACCTTCCTCTTCATCATCCTCTGGAGGAGACGGGATCATGGAGCCCTGCGAGCCCGACTGGGGCAGGCGGAGAGAGGGGCTGGCTGTGGTTTTCCTTCTCTCCCTCTCTGATTCACTTTCCAGGCACACCACTTCATACAACGTGTCCGAGTTGTTCTTCCTGTCCTTTTGCTTTATCTAGGAACCAAGTGTCATTTCACTGAGAAAGCTACACAAATGCCAGATCACTTGCTAAGGCTCTGCCTTCTCTTTCTGGAATAGGAGAGCTGAGGAACCACTTCCATCCTGTTCTACAGGGAGGAATGCTCACGCTTGGAACACACTGAATGCAAGCTGCAGGCTGGGAGTGCTTCTGATGCCCTGGAAATGCACGAAGTGTCTGTCACAGGCGAAGTGTCACTTGGATCTGCCATCCATAGGGAGCTCATCTTTCCAACCATAAATGGGCTGGACACAAGTGTACTGATTTTTGAAGCTGTAAATGCATCTGTGGTCTAACAGACCAAGGTTTCTCAATATGAAGCAATTTTGCCTTTATTTAAACAGTAGTGGAAAATTAAAAGCAAAACCTTTAAAATTATGTCAAATTACTCTTCAAAGAGAATTTTTTAAAAAGAGTTAAAAACAGAAGTTTCTAGGGATATTGATAATGGCAAAAGTAGTTTTTAAAAAATTGTTCATATTTATTTGAACAAGATGAGATGAGCTTTAAGGTCCCTTCCAACCCCAACCAGTTTGTGATTCCATGAGTTTCCCACCATGGCAACTGTCTTCAGCAAAGTTTCCAACTCTGTGTATACATTGCTGCAGAACACTTTCCATTTCTTTACAGGAGGATTTTTCTTTGTGAAGTGGTTCTAAAATTTTAATACGTTTTGAGGACTTAGAACATTTTTTTCCCAAATCAAAAAAAATAGATAGTAGAAAAGGGAAGGTGAAGAAAAGAAGGAAATAAGATTTATAATTATACTCTGCACTAAGCTCCCAGTGTTCAATTTTATCCTTTGGAGCATTAAAAATGAAGAGAAATGCATCAAAACTAAAAATGACTAAATCACTAAATGTAATCAGAGCAAATAAAATCCCTCTGCTTTCACCATTTCCGAATAAAGAAACACTGCCAAAGTAAGATAAGCCAATTCTACACAGCTGTATTTTTAATAGGCTAATCATGACTCCACAGAAGCAGGTTTCCCTTCCAGGCTTATCACGCAGTATTTTCTATATTTGTTGCTTCCACTACAAATTTTGATAATCTTCCATTGGTAAACACTGGAAGTTGGATAACCTGACAGTGTCTGTGGAAAAAGAGAATTGGCTAAGGTGAGTCACAATGCCTGTGAATTTGGTAAGACAAAAGATACAGAATTAGCTCAGGAAGATAAGCTTCCTTTAAACTGCCAAATAGAAAAGGCACCTTTTGGAGGCTGTATAATATTTATAACAGCCTCTACTGTTCAACATCTCCATGCTCCACCTCAAAAATACTCTAAATAAAAAGGCTGAGCTCATCCATGAAGAATTTTTCCACCTTAAATTTTGAGGGAAGGTGTCCAAATATGTTTATTCTTATTTTATATAAAAAAAGAATCCTTGGTGAACCTCATCTTTGTTACCACCCAGATGCCATTCTCTGTTAGCACTTAAAGACAAGTGTAAAAAGAATGAACTTTGCTTAACTCAAAACCTCTTTAAATAAGAACACTTATCAAGAAATCAGGACTCCAACACTGTTTTCTTTTGATCTGCACCCAGAATTACTAAACCTTGAGAGAGCACGTACATCCACATTGTTATTTGCTTTTATATGTTTCCATTTCTTTAAAGAGGACTTTAATTTCAGAACAGTAATTTCTAGAACAGAAGAACAGCAACTACTTCAACTACATGATCTCTTTAGGGACTTGGACCTTCAACTTACCAGCCTTAGTTTAAGTTACTGCCTTGTACTGCTGTTATGAATATCCTGGATAGAAATAATCCTTCCACTTTTAGAAGATGGGTAAAAAAGTAAGTTGGAAAAAACAGTAAAATTTTTTAACAAGTTCTGGGGATTTTTTGTGGTTGCTTGGATTTTTCTCCCCCAGGGCAACTTGGGGTATGTGTGAAATCTCTGCTTCCAACCACATAGAAGGGGAAAATAGATTTTGACAAAAAATAATTTCCTTTGGAATTTCAGATGGATGTTTGTTCATCTAAAAAAAAACTTTTAAAGAAATGTCAAATTTGTATGATAAAATAAGTTGAGAGATATATCAGACACCGTGTCACCAGGACTAAAGTAAGGATTTTTTTTTCTCTTAACCCTTAATTTGACACAATTACTCCACTGTACCCTTATGTCAGCAACTCTCAGCATAGTCCCAGTTCACAGATAAATCCTCTGTTCCTTTTATTTCTGTGGTTTGGCTGGAAAGTCCATAAGCTTCTCTGTAACTTCACAGACTCATCAAAGCTATCAAAAAAGCTGTTTCAGGCTCTTTATGGGAACTGCAGATAGCCAGCAATAATCAGCATAATAAAGGGCAGCTTTTCTAAAACTTAAGTGCATTCATTTTACCTCTTTGATTCAGGAGAAAAATGTTGCATTATGAACATTATATTAGTAGAGGTTTTACTAATCATAGGGGGAAAGCCTATTAACTGTCAATTTTATTCCTTTAAAGCATTACCTGTTTCAATTTTAAGAAAAAATTTTCAGTTGAGCTCCGTTTGCTGAAGGGCCAGAACAACCTCTCATTAGGTGAGCAAACTCTGACTTTAGTCTCCAGAATGAATCGAACGGGCTCCTGCACCTCAGTTATCACCAGATCCACAGCAGTAGTCATGAACAACACTTTATCTGAGAGAAAAATGAAGCCATAGCATGAAAAGAAATATTTCAAAGAAAATATTCTATAACTCCTCTCCTAGTAACATGGAAGAACAAAGGAAACTTTCTTTTGCAGAATCGATTTTTCCCCTAATTTAACATCTCAAAGCCCTGGAAGTTTCAAAATAGGGAAATCAAATGACTATGCACTATCCACTAGAGAGTAAGGAAACCAAAGACTTCAAGCCACAAAAATGATCTTGTTAAAGAGAATGAGAATTCTGCTTTTTCAAATCCCACTGAAATGTATCCAAAACCCTCATTAAACATTATAAAGGATGTGTGCTCTTAACTGCACAGTGCAGATCTCCTGCCATCCAGCCTAATTACACTTCAATTCCTTTTTGGTTTAGAAGTTACTTAAGTGTTAAATACCATGATATTAAAGGCATTTAAGACCATCTCAGCTGTGACATTCTGAAAATTGACTGCACACTTTGATGCTCCAAAAGGAGGCAACAGGGCTCAGTGACCTATGAGATCTCTCTGGCAGGGAATGATAAATTGTGTCCTTTAGGCAGGATGGCATTCACTCCAGCAGCAGATTGTGCCCAGCAGCTGACTCTTACGACTTTGCCCAGTCAATTCCCATTAACTTCCCCAACCCTTGGCATGCAACTGTGACAGGAGATTGAAAAGATGATAATTCAGCTGACATCTTAAAAGAAGTAATGACAGATCTCTTTCAGGACTCAAGAGAGCAATGCAGCAACAGCTATTTTTGGATGACAGTTGGGAGTGGTTTACTTTCATTTTCACAGGTACAGAAATCCTGTTTTAATTAAAAACTTGGGTTCAGAAAAATCTGAACTGACCATTAGAAACTGAGCAAAGCAGAAATCTGCTAGAGTCATTTAGTGCAATTCTCAGTGGGATTCTTAAAAAGCTCCAGTGGTGCACAGAGCACCTGCATCCTGTCCCACACCTGCACAGCCTCCCACGAGGACACAGCTCTTACAAGGTATTACTGAACACAGTTTGCTTTTGGCTGCCTTTTTTTTTTCTGTTTATATTTTTATGTGACATTTGACACTCACTGAGAATATATCCCATCCTATGAAAGTCTTTTCATGGGATTCATCTGAAGGGAAAAGATAATTGATCCCATGCCCACTATGAAAGTTATTTCCCTGCCTAGGGATAACACCTGGCAACATTCATACCTTTTGGTGTTTCTTCATTTACAAACTGGAAGTGTGGAGACTTTTGATTCCAGCTCCCAGTGATCACGTATGATTTCCCATCAGAACTTTTACCCATGGACTCCTGGAAACGAGGCAAGTTTATGTATTTTTATTTAAATTAAAGAAATCTCTACATTATGTAGTGTCAGCCCCATAAAAGAGCTACTGCACTGGCAAAGGAAGGGCAAGTCCATGTGACAGAGTCTGTAACAGAAATCATCTCTGAAGGAAATAACAGAGTTCCCGTGCAATCCTTGGTCTCCATGCTGATAACACAAAAAGGCCAATTAATACTAATTATTCTGTATGTACATGGCATGACCAATAGTTTTGGAGGTGGCCATTTGACAGCAACTTTCAGCTCACAGAGGTGTAGGTGAGGTCATAGCCAGTAACATTTTATTCAGCCATTAAGAACCAAGGCAGTATTTTATCTAACGTTCAGCTTGTCTGTCCTTCCCAATAACCTTATTTTCTGGGCAATCCAAAGTCTGGTAAAAAGCAAAATTATTCATGTAGTATTGAACCTTTCTGAGTACTCACTATTGTAACAAGCATGTACTGCGTAAATACTAGCAAATTTGTTGTCACTTCACACTTGTGAAGTGGAATGATCTCTATCATTACTTTATAGAGAGAAAAGTGAGTCATAAGAACAAAGCACCCACTAGTTCTCAGTGTTCCATTTGAAGCCTCTCAGGCCTCGATCTCTACAGTGATGTCTATGCTGTAAAACTTTCCATGTTCAAAGCACAGCGCTTTAATATTCAGCATGTCTAAAAATAAGGTTCCATATTTCTTATTTCAGGCCCCTAAATGAGAACAAGTCATGACTGACTGGAAAATTGGGCAACTCCCCTGACCAAGTCTCAGGTCATGTTCTAACAGTGCAGCAGAGACAGGGATTCAGCCCAGCTCCACAGAGCCTCAACACTGGATCCTACAGTATCAATCCCCATCCGCAAGTGTCCAGGTCTTTTTCCATCTATCCTGACATCATGCACAATCAAAATCAAAATTGTTACTGAATTTGGTTAATAAAAGATCCTTACCAAATCCAAAAGGTGCATGTCACCACTCCGAACATCTTTCCCACGGCTAAGGAGAAGGCCAAAACATCTGCAAAGCCAGGCAAAAAAATTAAACTGCAAAAATTAGATGTACTCATAAACAAACCATTAACATTTCTTATCTAAGTATTTGCTGTCATACATCATAAACAGCCCATGAATCCGCTGACAAACATCAACAAATCTTGACATCTGAAAGCAGCATCAACCGTGTCCAGCAAACCAATGTCAAGCAAGATTTCAGCAGCATATTTACAATATGTGTTTACCCTGCTTACAGCAGCCTGGAAATTGTTCCATTACCTTTGTTTTAAAGAACAGTGTAAAAGAGTCACTGCTAACAAGGGTTCCCAATCCCACAGCAACACTTGGCCTGCAGTCTTCTGCCCTTCCTTTGGTAGTTTGTTTTTTTTTGAGACATATTTGTATAGAATTTACCCTTCAGCAGAGACAAGAATCAGATCAAGCACAAGGACCTCATTTATGGTTTCATTTCACAAGGACTTTTGGCCCACTCAGGTATGTCTCACTTCATCCTCTGGTTAACCACACTCACGAGAGGTGTGGTGTTAAATCACACAAATGGAGCATCCACAGAACAATAACCTGCTGCCTCTAACCTGCTGCCTCTGAGGCAAGAATACAAACATTAAACAGATAAAGAATCTTTTAAAAATTGATGAAATTACCTTTCAATAGCAAGTTCTTTATTCGTTGTCTGCTGGACATAAATCACTATCTTCTTATCAATCCCTTGGCGGAGTTTGAAGCATTGCCTGTCCTTGTCTTTCGGAACTGCACTGTTATTTACCAGGTAAGGAAAAAAAAGTATCTCAGGGGATCATTTATCTGTATTCCTTGCATATACCACACCCAGCATCAGACAGTGGTACAGCTTCTTAGACTAAAGCACTCAAGACCTTCCTTCCTTGCATGCTGCAATCAGTAACATGGAAGAAATGGCAACAGATTTAGGTAAAAACCAAGGACACAGTTTACAAAATAAAAACTGTGGGTTTATACTGTGGAAGTCAAAAAACGAATTCAGGGACCACTCCAGCCTCACACTCTCTACTCTACTCACTCACTTTTCAACAGAACCACATGCTGTATGAAAGAAGAATCTATACCTGAAATAACCTTTCCCATCATCTTCTTTGATTTCCAGGGACACGGAGAAGGTGAAGATGTCACTGTCTGGAGTCTGGGGGGTGGCAGTGGCTGAGAGCGGGGTCTGTTTGGCAGAGCGCCGGAAGGCAGTGGCAAAGCTGTACAGGATTCGGCTCACCTGCAGTCACACAGCACCAGCATCAGCTGAAACCTGCCTGGATTTTCACTACTTCACAAGGAATTGTATGAAAATAATTCAGTTTTAGCATCTCATTAACTGTTTTTCCACACTTCTTAGAAGGATAAGCTATTAACTGTGTGTTCTTATCCCATAACTGAGGTTTCTATAATTATCTTAACTTGGAGTAGAAAAGAGACAGAGGTGATGAATTACGTTACTTCTAAAGTGCCTGAAATACTTCACTTTAATTTCAGTAATAACATTTACATGTACATAATTATCATTTGACAAAAAACTTGAACTTACAGCCTCTTGGATTTCACATCGGAAGACATGAATCCTGAAGAGTTCTGCATTGTAGTGGCTTTCAGTGAAAGCAAAGCAATCACTTTCAGGGGTCCCATCGTGCCCTCGTACACAGAAGAGGATTTTATAGATTGGATAATTTGCTATTTCTGTGTTTGTCTGAGGATCTAAAAGTCTGTTAAAATAGAGAGGGAAATAAAAAAGCAAGCTTGCACCCTTAGAAGAATTATTTCAGCCAGATATGAACTTGCAAGCTTTATCAATTTTATACCTACTAGAGAAAGCACACCACAAAAACGACCTCCTGACTGTCATTTACTGCAAAGCTTGACCACAATAATGATGTTTAAATTGAACAGCACAAAAAAGCACAACACCACAGACATTTCCACCAGTATTTTCCCCATGGTTTTCAGGGATTAGTCTTCAGAAAGTTACACTAATATCGGCAGTGGACAGACTCATCCCTGTTAAGCCTTGTGTATCAGTCATTTTCCACTTCTACAAACTCCTTTCCAGGCCGTTTCCAAAGTGCTGATCAATAACCAATCCCACTCTGGCTTTGGGGACAGCTTGGATCATCACAGTACTTCTTGGTAAAGTCTTTGGCACACAAATTCAAAAGCATCACCTCTCCCAGGCGTCTTTAAAACCCACTTGTCCCACTAAATGAAATCCCAAGTTGCTCCTGTCTCCTGGCAGGTAAACCATCAGCTTGTTTGCTTTAAAAAGGAGGTAAGATTAAATGCACAGCCCCAGAGTGAGCTTCGTACCTCACAGTCCCCTCAGAGACGTTAGGCACGGACAGGGTGACGTCCAGGGAGATCTGGCACTGGCCGCGCAGGATGGACATCATCCGCAGGGCCTCCACCTCGCTGCGCGGGGCGTTCACCGAGGCACAGCCCAGGTACGTGAGCTTGCTGAACACCACACTGTCCTCGTCTGTCACGGGCGTGAACGGGCTCAAATCCTCGCAGTCTAGAGCGAGACACCAAGGGGAGAGTGAGAGACAAGGCCAGGCGCCCGGAAGGGAAGTGTCAGAGACTGACTCACCACTGACTAAAAGACAGGGGAGGCTGAGAAATGGAAAAGTCAGGTCAGGCCAAAATGCTACAGTAAAGCCCTGCCTGAAAGTGTGTAAGGGTGACAGAAAGCAACTCAGCTATCCCAACTCTACTGCCAGTTCACTCAGAGAGCTCCATTTAAATATAAATGTAAGAATGCACTGATTTGCATTACAGCAATAAAATGCATACAGGAGCTAAACAGACTAATATTTCATACAGCCAGGCAAGTAAACTTAATATTTCTGCACACATCTCAAGGCTGGTATAGCAGTGTTTTCAGAAGAGAGGACAGTTCATCATATGCTAACTCTCGCATCACATACATAACCTGAAATTTACTGCACTAAGTGATTATAATGGGAGAGATGGGGAAAGGCTGGTGGCCACACCTGTACCTAAATTCTCTTCACTTTCCCCACAAAAAACAAGCCCATAAAATACTACCAGGCATTCCCCCTTTTTTTCTCCTAACCTCCTTGGGATGGTTTCACTGGCAAACTCATGTCTGGTTTCTGGAGTCCTGCCACTGACACTGGGTTAATGGTAGAGGACGCTGAAGCCTCAAGGACAACAGGTTCTTCCCCATCTCCATCAGTTCTAACTTCTTCTCCATGGTCCCTGGACTGATCTTCCATGGGAGGATCCATCAGCACGTCTTCCAGCTCCCGCTGCAGCTGCTGTTCACTTCCATTCCCCACAATCTAAGAGTCACAGAGTTGGGACACAAAAGAAAAAAAAAAGGAAAAAAAAAAAGACTGTTCAAACAACAAAACACACCCCTCAGGCACAGAGTCATTCATATGGGTTTCTGTCTACCAGCCAAAGCAGCAGTTAACAAATTTAACCCAGTTACAACCATAAACACGAACTGCAGTGTGCAAAAGCTCACCAGCACAGATTATGTCTGCCCTGCTCTAACACATCAACGAGCTCAAAGCAGGAATTTTCTAGCACTGGAAAAAGCAAGGAGATTACTTTCAAACTAGTCTTTAATCACCAACTACAAAGACCAGCTTATAACAGAGAAACTTACAGATGCCCACTGTATGGGCTATAATAATTCTCAGATTAGTACCAGAAAGGGATAAATATAATTAAATATGTTACATGGTTCATGGGCAAGATAGCAAGATTTCACAGGAAGAAAAGCATCTGGAACAAGGTTATGCCATCATGCTGAGGGGAAGTAACAGCATTGCTTTGTTTCCTAATGCTCATCTGCAGCCTGGCTTTGCGCTCATTGAAGCCAACACGAAAGCATGAAGCAACCTCAACAGTGATTAGAAAGGGAATGAAGACATGGATTTTAGGAAGCTCTCAGATACTGTTTCTACAGAAACTCTTTGTCCATTCCTCTGTAATTAATAGTGATCGAGTTTACAGACTACTTCATCAGATGCCATCAGCAAAAGCTACTTGCTTCCAACACTTCAGCTGCTGCTGGTTATTACTGCAGGCACCAAAACTCAACCCTAGGAGCACTTCTGTATCCCTACCTCTCTGTAAACTCACTGACTTAAGATACTACATGCAAGCTAATAAAATCCAAATTATGCAACTACCCCAAAAAGTAATAACCTAGTGACTGTTTTACTACAGAATCTAAACAACAACAAGAAGAGACATTTATGCTCTTGAAATTCATGCAAACAGAAAGTTATTTTTTGGTATGGAATAAAATACACGCCTGTGCTGTGATCACCTGCCAGGAGCAAGACAGAGTAACTGCCTTACTCAGCTGTATACCCACAGAAGTTATCTGTAACCTGTAACTAGTTACAGAAATCCAAAGATTTCCATTTTCCTCCCAACAATTTTAGTATTCATTTGCATGATTCATTGTGGAAATAAAATGAACACTCTTGCACAAGCATAGGGTCATCAAGGGCAGAAGGCTTTTAGCATCAAGTTTATTGTTCAGGTCTTTGCAGGCATTCATCAGAAAGATGATGATGATGGAAGATGCACCATGTTACTTTACTGTATGGAGTTTATATGTTTTGGAACAAAATATAATTTATTAATTATAATGTCCTGTCAGTCCCTTTAAAGCCTATGTATTAAAACACCTAGAGTAATTTCTAGTTTACAGAACCTGTTTCTCTATGAGACCTGAAGTTAAAATCCATTCTGGCAAAAACCTGCATCTGATACACTTCTCCTCACAGGTATTAAAGAGACTTTGGTTTGGGAAAGGAAAGTGAAAAATCCAGTGAGAACTAAATGTTGTAATGGTATTAATATAAAATGCACATGAAAAGTGTTCTATTTCTATCAAATTTAAAGCCAAAAAATCTGAACGGTGATCTACTGTATTTGGTAAAATAATCAGTATGAATAACATATCTAGATACTGCTCTATAAAACATGATCTTGAAAATAAAATTTCCTAGAAGTAGTAGTGACAGGTAAAACACAAATCCAAGTTGTTTACAGTGTGACAGGAAATATGCATGTTAGAAGAACCCTCATCTCATAGATATTCTAAAACCTCATCATCAAAACCTTCATTTAAAAAGCAATTTAAACTAATCTCTCCAAGAAAGCTTTTCTTCTCAGCCCAGACTACCCTCAAAAAGAATTTTAAAAGGCACAGTCAAGATACTTTTGAACTAGAGGAGCCCTGCTGTTCTCACAGCCCCAAAAGTCAAGGATACAAACCAGCTGTCTGCAAATTGAGGCAAACACAAACCAAGGGTAACCTCCCATCAACCAAAGTCTCTTATGCAACTGCATGAATTCCCCACATGATGGGAACGGGGCACAGGAAGGTGTAAACATGCTTGAAACCTTGCTGCAACCCGAACACCAGAGGCAGCTTGACAGCATGGAGCAGAACCAAGGACAGAGGGGAAGAAACAAGGTGCACCTCATAAATGATTGAGGTAGAGCAAAGAAACTATTTACCCTCATTATGGCTTTCTGCATTTCTCACGAAACTGAAAGCTAATTTTACTTAACCTTTAACTAGGAGGTAGCAGACTGCCTTTACCACACCAGGGGATTTTTCAGAACTGTAATTTATACCCTTCTCCTGACGCATGTGCTGCCAGCCGCTGCTGGGAGAGGTCTTGCTGTGCCGGGGAGTTCAAGAACTCCTGCTCCACACTGTGCTCCAGAAGCAAAGCTTTCCTAAATCCAGTCCCACTGCCAGTGGGCACAAGCAGGCACAGGAACAATACTGGAAAGCAGAGACAGCTAGCAAACTGTATTTCTGAAAAACATTCACTGACAACCCCTTTTTAAAATGAACCAAGCGTTTCAGCACTGACAAAAAGCAAAAACACATTTGAATTATGACCAGCTGAAGAAAAATACGGTTCCTGATTGTACTCAGAAGAAATCTTTCTCTGTCTGGACTTGAGAAAGAAAAAAACCCAAACAAAAACTTTTATTAATTCAGTCCACTGAAGCACTGTTACTTAAAACTACAGCATGATCAGCAAATTTGAAACAAGAGCCTTAGGCCCAATGTACAAATTTCACAGCCTGTCACATTCAGCCAACACAAGCCTGAACTTCCAGACCATCCTCGGACTGTGCTCACTAGCAAACGAAACATCTTCAAACTGGTTTTCTAAAGAAACAGAACACCAGAGACAGACACCTGCTCAAAAAGCAATTTTTTGCTTTTCTTAGAAAATGGAGTTTGACACATACAAATTAACTTAGTTCTAAGCACAAAGCAATTGCTTTGGCCTGAAAAAAAAAAAATCTCATTTGTTCCTACGAAATACATAACCTCAGTTCTCATGTTGTACTGTTAACATTAATTTTTCATGCACTACTGAAACACTTTTAGGTATCACAGTGACAACACTTTTAACACACTTCTGACAACCTCCACTACTCCACCTAACTGGCAACTGAATGGCTATTTGCAAGCTGAGAAAAAAAAATAAACCAAGAACAAAGCCACAGGCTGTGGCAGAATGTCTCTTTTCTAGTAGAACAATACCAAAATACCAAAATTTTTGTCCCTAAGAACAGCTAAAAAGTCTTCCCATTTATGCTGCTAAAGTTTTCTCCTCCTTAAGCAGAAGGAAGGAGGTTAACAGGAAGGTCCCTCTATGAGAATTTGGACCGTGCACTGAGTGCTTGTTTAAGGTATAAAATTCCCATTACTCACTCAGATTGCAGCCAATAACCAACAGAACTTGCTCTCAATGCTGGAACACTGAAAGGCTCAAGGTGAATCACTTTGTTCAAGGATTGTGCTCAGTCCTGGCACCAAATTCATAAATAAGCTTATCTTTAAGACCTGCAAAGCTCTGTGGCATTCAGTGCCAAATCAGGGAATGGCGTAACTTTATTTTACAATTGATGATCAGGAGGCAGCAGAGCTCATGTTCTTCCTTCCTCTTCAAGAGAAACAGCACACCTGTAGCCAGCATTTTATAAACCACTTTGGAAGCAAACAGTGATACAAACAGCCCCCATGTGGAGCAAGAAGTGTTGCAGACTATGGCATTTCATGCTTCCAAATCTTCTTTGGGGATAACAGGATAGAATGGAGAATCTGGTTGACAGTGTCTGTCTCCTGGGGTCTCAAACGATGCTGCAGGAGGTGATTACACACACTGCCACAGAAGCATTCTCAAGGTAAGTACCACTATGAGACTATTCTGAACTCTTAAGGATTGATGCTGATACTGATATTGATGCTGCTGATATTTGCAGTATCAAGAAAGACAAGCGTGAGGCTACAACCTTTCTGCAGCTTGCACAGATCACCAGGCTCAGTGTTTAAGGAATGTTCAAACTTTCAAATATAAGTGAACATTTTTGCCAGACTAAGCAAAGGATCAATCTTGAGACTTAACTAACAGAATTTGCTTGAAGTCCTGTGTAAAAGAAAAGAGCCACTATAACTGCATGTCTTGTCCAGGACTCAAAGGAATTCAAGAAAAATAAACAAAAGCAAGATGAGCAAAAGCATCAAGGAATGTTCAATAAAGTCTCTGTCACAACTGCTGCAAAGGAAAAGAGGTGCACCCAGTCCAACAGGCAGAACACAGGATTTCTTATCATCTTTAAAGACATAGATGCAGCTGTAGACATCAGTCTCTTCCGATGGTGGAGTATCTCTTTCCATCTCCCACAAAGAACACACTAACTTGACTCACTCTAGGGAAGATTCAGTTTTCAACACATTAAAATGATGGAATTTGGAGTGATTACCTTATTTGTGTCACTTTTCTTTAAAACTGCTGAAATACAAATTGGGACGAAAGTTGCTTTAAGTAGCAAAAAAAAAAAAGTAGAGTGACAAGGGTCTCTTTTCAGAACAGCACTTTTACAAGTGAGAAGATGTCAGTGCCCTTCCAATTCTCACAAGCCTTCCACACAGAGCTTGTATTCTCTGATTCATGCCAAGTTGTTAGTTATAACTACACTTCTGCATTTCTTAAAGAGAACATTTCACATTGGGGAAAACTTTAATGTATCTTTGAATTAACAGATATGGTCAAATCAATGTATGCTAATACTGCTTTCTACCTGAAAGCTGTGATAAAAATCACAGTTCCAAGTTCTTGACAATCAGTCTGTTTCATCCTAAGCACTTCATGAAGGATTCTGCAAAGTGGGAAAAAACCCACAGCTAGTGATGGAGAGAGCTCTTACTCAAAACCTAATCACCACCTCTGACATCAGCAATGAAGAAATTACTGGCAAAACTGAATCTTGAATAAGTTCTCCCTTCTGTCAAGTTTTCCACAATAAAGAAGTCCCTCTTTAAGCTCTCTATGGTTAGTTTGATTTAGAAGAATAGGGAACAAACTCAGGTTATTGATTCTTACCTTCAGTCCTGTTTTTTCATCATCACTACCATTATTTGTAGATGGTGTTTCATCCCCTTGCCTGGAAACCAAGACAAAATCTTCACTGTTAAGAGTGGATACCGAGTCTGAAGAGACACTGATTTTTCCAACAGAAGCCTTGTCATCCATGACTTAAAAAGGAAGTTCGATTCATGAATGAGATTAAATATGTTATAAACTCCTGAAAAACAAAAACCATAAAAATACTTATATAAAACTTCATGCTAAAATGCTCAAACGTTTCTCTTCAGAAACCTGCTGACTAGTTATAAAATGTAACTCATCTGACAGCACAACCAAGCTTCAACTCCTCTGTCAGGGCACACTCACAGTCCTGCCTTCACTTTGCTAAGCAGCACATGCTATTACAGCACTGGTTTCCACAGCTCACAAAAGGGAAGTTAATAAATCTTTTTGCAGTATTTCGTGGTTATGTCAGGCATCACTTCCTACACATCACACAAAACAGGGCCTTGGAACATACACTACACTGGCTGACAATTAAGGCCAGAAAAATACAGTCCATTTACTTTCTTCAGTTAATACCTGCCCTCACCTATGTTCATGCAAATATTACTTTTATCTATCAGAGCTCACTGTATGCTACAGTCACATTCGTTTCCCCCAAACAAGAGTTTGACCTAACTCTTGATATTTGTGGTAAGGTTGCTCTAAAACCTTGGGACATACAGCATTTTATGAATCTATGCTGAATCTTCTGTACTGTAAGGAGCAATAAAAGCAAAGACTTCCAAGAAGCAGGAAGAACAGCGTAGGCTGGATCAGTACTGAGAAGCAGAGCCAACGGAGGATTTTAAAAAGCTGGAACTGGCACTGAGAAGCATTTGAAGAAAGGAACAAAAGGTGAAGTTCAGCTGCACACCTTGAACTCTACAGCACAGATTCCCAGAATCCATGGCTCTAAACAGACTGCTGTGATAAAAATGGGTGATCAAATTTCCCAGAAACCCAAATATACCCTTATCACAATGACTCGGGTCTTTACAAACTCCCAAGCATGACCAAACTCAAGTGCTTTTTCAGCCTCAAGTTCTGCCTTCCAACCTGGAAGCACCATCCCAACCTGGCCTCCAACAGTGCAGCCAAACAAGGAGAGACCTGGCACAGCCACAGGCACAGCTCATCACATTCCTGGCTGAACCAGGAACAATGCACCAGAAATAGCAAAGCCTGCTTTTGTTCCTATCCATCCCCTTCTCTCCACAGCCACCAACACAACATGAAGTGTGCCAGGAGGACAACTTCTAATCAATTACCAATTGAGTCACTTTATGGTCCTGAAACGTTTCAGTGGACACCTGAAGCAGAGTGTAAGAGGAAGAAAGGCTGTGGTTTGTTCATGATTGACAACACACCTGTGATTATTTGGTTTCATTTTCAAAAGCATGTATGGTATTTACATATCCTCTTCAAAAACATTTTAAGATCCACTGACTTACAGTGGGAATTACTGGCTGGGAAATTTGGATATTTTGAAAAGTTTTACTCACTGTGTCTGTCTGGCATTACTCACGTGTATCTTAAAGGCAGGGCAGAGTTCTTATTTTTAAAGATGCTTTTGTTTAAAGAATTCATATGAAAATATTTCTATAGAAGTTCCCTATTGCACCATCTATATAACACTCTGAAAATACCTAAATCAAATATCTTGAAATACAGACGAAAAGTAAGCTTCAAACACTAAATACCGCTTTGGCTTTAGTGTTTTCATTCAAACAGAGCAAACTCATCTCCCACACTGACAGCAGGAGTAGGAGAGCAGGCTTTGATCACAAGCAGCTGTAAAGATCACCCAGGCAAGGATCAATGTAGCACCTTATTTAGGTATAGTGCGTCTGTGTTGAAGTGCTAATTTCACCTGTTTCCCAAGCCTTTCAATGAGACACCTTTCACCAACATTACCTTCAGTGCAGTAACAAGCAGCCCGTGCTTTCCACGCCCCCGTTTGGCGCAGAGCAGTGTAAACAAAGCCCACGTGGATCCTGGGGCATAGCTGGCCCAGCCTAACCGCACAGCAGTGTCACAATACGGAATTGCAACACCTCCCAATCAGCCCAACTCTGCCAGTCTAACAGTGAGCAAAAGCCTCATAACATTACACAAGATAGGAGAGCACAGCAAAGGGGACAGTGGAGAAGGTGACTGTAAGCAGCTTTTGCTTGTCAGTGATGTAGCTGCAATCAAAGCTCTGGTACCCAACTGCACTGGAATAAGCCACAGAGGTTCACTGGATTAATGCTCAAACACTTGAGGTGCAAAAGTAGTCTTCTACTAAAACACTGCTTGAAGTTAACCAAAATTTCTATATCCTCACACTTTGTTTTGCATGGATTTTATTTCCTCCATTCCTTGCCATCACCTTGTTCCACACAGATTAGCACTCACGGTGGCAAAATCACCATCAGAAAGCCTCAAGCCCATTAAAGCAGGGGCCAGCCTAGAAGGGCACACATCAAAGACCAGGAGGGCAATTATGTGTGGCTGATGACTCCTCTGGATCAAACCCCAAGAACAAGCAGCAGCAGTGCTCTTGAGTAATACCTGCAACTCATCTCAGACCCAAAGCTTTCTGCTCCTACAGCTTAGAGAGGCAGGAGCAAAGACTCCAGCCAAGCACAGAACTCGAGTTTTGTTGTTCCTCAGAAAGCCAATGTCTCATCCCTTACAAGGAAAGTGGCCTTGGGTTGTTTCAGCATAAATAAAACATAAGCTTTTGAATTCAGCACAGTTTAGTTCCTGACACAAAACTACACCACAACGATGTAGTGTTTGCCTGAAGGTATCTTTACACCTCCAGAGCAGAGAGAGTGTCTGAGTAAAACACATGAGGAGGCAAACTTCTACCAACCTCTTTCCTTGCTCATGAGTGTAATTAAATGTCTGTTCTGGCCTCTCCTCACACAACTATTAGAAAAAGCTGCAAAATGAGAAAGTCAACACAGCTGGCTCTTGGGTCACTGTTCTCAATTTTATTTAAAATTCTAACTCTCCGTGCAATTCTCCTCCACTGCTGTTACACCTTACTCCCTCTATTCAAGATAATGTGCAAAGGAACAGCAAAGACCCCATTTATCAGGCTAACATCTCAAACAACTGGAAAGCAAACCTATTGAACCTCACATTAATTACACAGACTTATAAAATATTTATCTATTACTTTCCTTCCCTTTTCCAAATATTTGGCACCTGACCTGGAATTTGTGACCAAAATTTTCCTTCTAACTTCTGCCAGAATTAATTTAAAAGAGCTTAAAGCAAACAGTATATAGAAAAAAGAAAACCAGGAAACCTTCCATTTTACTTTAGTGTAAGAAGCTGAGGCTTGAATGCCACCTCGAGACACGTGCAACAAGTGAAGCAAGGCACTCGTAACTATGGCTGGTCTCACTTCATTTCCAAGGAATACCCATTCTCTGGTGTTTAGAACATCCACAACCACACAAAAACAGAGGGTGAATGGAAAAATCAATGTTTCAGGCATGAACTTCTTGGACCTGAGAGTCAAGAGCAGACACAACACTCTTAGCACTGAATTTTCAGGGAAATGCAACACAAAAATAAATGCTGTTTGCAGGGCAGAAAAGAGAATAAGCATGAGAACAGATATGCAAGCTAGAGAGGAAAAGAGATTTTTTTCCCTCCCATTCACATCTTTCTCAGCTTTTTTACTTCAGCTGCAGTTCCTAAAGTGGTTCCACAAAGTTCCAATATATCTGATGCAGAATGCACCAAATAAAAAACAATACAGCAGTATTACTGAAATTACTGAAGAACAGTATAATTCAAGAAGCAGCCCGGAAAAGCAAAGTCAGAAAGCTTGGCATGCAAAATAGTTATATCCTCTACCCCCCAAAATATGAAACTACTAAGTATACTGTCAAAAAAACATGAAAAACAAGAAGGTGGCATGCAAAAAAGACACGGAGGTGGCTGAAATACTGAAATATAATGTATTTTCTGTTTCTATTCCTCTGGCTTTATGTGCAGCTTAACAATAAATCCAGTATGGTTCAATTTAAACATATCAGGTTCTGCTTTCCAAGTGTTCATCATTAGCATCTTAGTGTGGGTGAACAGTGGAATTTGTGGCAGTTCAGAGGCCTTACAGTGCACTTTACAGAGCTGTGTTGTGACAAAGAACCAAGCATTCTGTAAGACTGAGCTCTTACAGCCTTGGACAGCTGCGATTTTTTTTTTACCTGTACAATTCACCTAGTGCACGCTTGTTTTAAAACACACAGTGAGTTCTGAAAATAGCCAGGAAAATGCTCCAGGTCAATACCTGCGTTTTATCACAGCTTTGGGAAAAAAACCCAGTATACAAGAAATCACTAGCAACCTTTTTCTATTCACATATTACATGATTAATCTGATTAATCATGTCTGATCTTTACCCACCTTCCCTGTGAAACACACTCTCAAACGCAACAAGAAGTTCTTGGCACTCAAAATGAAGCAGGAAAGCCAGAAGAATACTGCATGTGAAAATACAGACTTAGACAGCTCTCGGGAAGCTGAGTGAATCATGAGACCCTGTATGCAAAACCAGGCATCAGACAACACACAAGAGTTCAGCTAATGCAATCTTTGTTAACAATCCTTAACAGGTTCATAGCTATTGCCAACATCATTTTGCTTTCAATCTTAATTTGAACTATCTGCTCAGAGGACAAAACTTTAATTTTAGGCTCTCGTAATAAGTAAATTCCCCATCCCAGAAACAAGCGGTCGGTCCTGGGAAACTGTGGTTTATAAAAGAAATGCTGACACTGCCTTAGCCAGCCCAGCACAGGAATGTCGCTGGAATGAATTAACTATGAACAGTTGGTTCATCCACACGCCGCAGCTGACGCTGCCCCAGAATCAGCCCCATCTCCGCACTGTGCAGCCAGGACAGGCGGGACACAGCATGGGATAAAGGCAGTGCAGCCAGAGGCTAAACAAACTCTAGGGATGATGCTCTATGTACTGCTGGAGTTGCTCTCTCATTAGGATTCAAACACAAACAGGGAGTTACGCTCACCATACAACCAGAGCGCTTTAAAAATACACTGTGAAAGAACAGAGAAAAAAGGAGTTACATTCCGGGTGTGCTAGAGAACACTGCCTGCACTTAGGGCTGGAAATCGAAAGGAAATCCCTATGCCAAGCTCCATTTGTTAATTTGTTTACTGTGTACACAAAAATAAGTTTGCTCAGGTCCTTGACCTTTTAAGTAGAGGCCTTTAAAAGAGTACAGTATTTCTGCAAGTCAATCAGCAGTGGGCAGTCCCTGTAATTACACGTTTTCAAAGTAGCCAAAAGTCTCAGAAATCCTATCAAGTTGGACTTTAACAAAACCTGTCAGTAGAACAAAATTTAAAATACAGATCAAGCCATACCTGTATGCTCTACTGTTCTCCAGCTTATATTCAAGAAATAAGCACAATCTTTTCCCTCTCCAAACCTCTCACATGATCTTTTCCCTCTCTCCAAATCTCTTCTGAGTACTTTTCCTCCTTCTTCTCTCCCCCGAAAAGCCTCGGTCAGGCAAAACTACACAGACATAAACCACCAAGTTTACTTCCAGCAGTTCGATTTCCACTTAAGTTTTGCTGTGTTTTTAAACCAACAGCACAATTTGCTTATACTTAATTTTCGCCCTTAACTGACACAATCAGTCATTAAAAATTATCTACTGGTGATATTTTAGCTGAGAGAAAACACATCCTTGACAGCAGAAAGGAAAAAAAACCTGAGAAACACCGAGGTTACGCTACAGAAACCAAAAAAAGATGCCTGCACGCAGTGAAATGCCACATTTTAAGATCCGCCTGGAAGCGGCAGCCAACAACCGACACCCCGCGACATGGAGAGGCAAAGCGGGTGCCTGGCCAGTCCATCCGCGTCAGTCCCGCGGACTCCGCGCCGCCCGGGATGGGACGCGAGGGGAAACCCGGCGGCTCCGGGACGCGCTCGGCGGGATCCCGGCAACAGTGACGGGGTTCGAGGCGGGTCCCCCCTGTCCCTTCACCCGCAGCTGGGGAGGTGCAGAGGACGGGCCGGGCCCGGCCCGGCGCCCCTCGCCTGACCCAGGACTGGGCCCGGCCCTGCGAGACCCGGGGCGGCCTCACGGCCCAACTCCCGCCGAGGCCGCGGCCCCGCCAGGCAGAGGGGACGGGGAGGCACCGCGCCGGGTGGGAGAGACGGCCCGGGGGCGAGGGAAGGACCCGACGGTAGCGGGGCGCAGGAGAGCCCCCCGCTCCCGCACGCCAGGAGGAAGCGGCGGCGGGACAGCGCCGCGGGAACGGAGCGGAGACCGGGCGGACGCACCCCCGCAACAGCGCGAGCCGCACCTACCCCGGCCGCCGCCGCTCCCGGTGCCGGGCCTGGGCCGCCGCCGCCCCACGTGACCGGGCGGAGGGGCGGCCCCGCCGGTCCTTCCGGGCGCGGCTCTTCCGGCGAG
>WBMZ01015082.1:0-59499 GCA_013400975.1 Atrichornis clamosus
GTACAGGGGGGGCCCGGTGCTGGCTCCCCCTCCGCCGCACGGCCTCCCGGGCGGGGCCGCCTCCGTGCCCGCCTCCGGACCGCCCCGCGCCCCGGGCGGCAGCCCCCGGCCCGGCCTTCCGCCCCGGTACCCGGTAATTGCTCCTCCGGTACCGAGATGCTCCCCTGCTATTCAAGCATCTCCCCCCACCATCCGCCACCCGGCTATGCCCCCCCTCACCCAGCATCACCCCGAGTACGTAGCATCCCTCCCAGTACCACCCAAGCCTGCAGTTGCACCTCCAATGCCCCTAAGAGCCACCCCTAGTACCTGGCCATGCCTCCCAGTACCCCCCCATTTCTTGGCCACCCATTTCCCCAGTACCCAGCAATTCCCCCCAGTCTCTGGCCACCTCACCTGACCCCCTGCACCCGCCAGTTTCCCCCCATCCAGCAATTCCTTTCAATATTCGCTCTCTCCCCACAGGCCCCAGTGCTTCTCTCTCCCAGAGCTGGTGATTCCTCCTCCATGGCACTGCCAGCACCCCCCAGAGGAGGGGTCTCTAGACAGGGCATCTCTGGGTGCCAGCAGTGCTCCCCAAATCAGAGACCCCTGCTGATGTTAGAAAGTCCTTGCCCAGGCTCTCTTGCAGGGTGTCCCGAGGATGGGGGTGATGAAGAGCCTTGAGCCTGCTGAGGTCTGCAGGGCCCACAGAAAAGCCAAGGTGGAGGGAGCCGAGCAGGTGGAGAGGCTGGAGCAGGGGCTGCTCTGGGGGGCTACAGAGCTCTGGGATGGGGACATGGACAGGCTGGCCGTGCACTGCTGTGTCGGGCAGGGAGTGGTGGAAGGAGGGAGTGGGAGAAGAGCAAGAACTTGTCTGTAGAGGTTTTAATAAGCCAAAACTCTGGTTCAGGGCTTGGTGCAGGGCATGATCAACAGGGCCACAAGATCCCCACTGACCTGAGGGGCTGGGACTCATCCTGCCACTGCCCAGTCCCTCTCCACAGGCCTCTGCCTGGCAGGCAGATGAAGCCCTTTTTCCCTAGATTTTGCTTTGGTTTTGTGGGTGTTCAGAACAGCTCCCACCGAGCCCTGGAGATGCTCTGGGGTTGGTGCTTCCTGAGGTGGGCTCCTGGCATTGTAACTTGTCTTTGCAATCTGTTTGGCCATTGGGGTCTCTGACTGCTGTCTGAAGAGCGGGGTCCTGCCTCTCCCTCCTGAAGAGGGGGTGCAAGACAGCTGTGTCTTAGTGCATGAGCAGGCTCAGCACCATGGCCCCAGGGGAGTTTGCTGCTCACATTTCCCACCCTGGGGAATCCTTCCTCCACCAGGCATCACGGCAGGGTCAGATGCGGGTCAGCCGGGAGCCACCTCCGGTTATCCCTCCCCGCTCCCACCGTGCTGCTCGTCACATCACGCAGCAGCTCACTGCACCACTCCTTCTTGCAGGGCTGCTGCGGGATGGAGAGGCTGATGAATAAATCAATCCCCCTCGGTGCTGAGGCAGCAAAACTTGGATGTGAGCAGAGGAGCAGCGCCGGGGTTGGCGGCCTGACGGTCGGGGTGGCACCGCTTGTGAATTCCTCCCATGCAGCCGCTGCAGACAGAGCTGCTGCAGCCAAGTGGGCAGCTCTGATTGCCTTCTCGACATGTTTTATTTATCAAAGCGCTCAATATGCAGCTCTCTCCTGCTGTCCCACATTTTTCCTAGATTCTCCTGCCTGGAAATGGGAGCAGTGGTTCGGAGAGGGGCTGTGGGGTGCTGCTGGCTCCTCCTGGGCTCAGGGGCCACTGGCCTCTTCACCTCCCTGCCGTGGGCTTCCGTGAGCCGATGGCATCGCCCTGCCACACGGCTGTCACTCAGCTGCCACTGTGCCGGGGACAGGGGTCCCTTGCTGCGAGCAGAAGGACAGTGCTGTGCGACTGACCTTTCCTGAGCTCAGGGAACACTTTTAAGTAGCAGCCAGGCTCTCAGTGCTCCTTCTGTGCTTTGCCAAGAGCAGCGGTGTCCCAGGCTGATGCCAGACACCGCAGGAGGCTGCTGTGATGCCTCCATGCGTGGCACAGGCTGGCTTTGACCCGGCCCTGGCCAAACTGTGGCCGCTGTCACCGGCCCCATCCTGGCTCCTGCTCGCTTTCCTCCATCGCCTCCAGCTGTGCCAGAGGAGAAGAGGGAGCTGCAGGGTGCCTTTCTGCTGCCTCGCTGCTAATAAATAAACCCCAGTAATGAGTTGGGCTCTGGCGGGCGGGCAGGTAGTGGCAATAATCCCCCAATTAAGTGGACGAGGCAGACGGTTAAGTGCAGAAAACCCACAAATAAATAAGAAGGAGAATAATACAGGAGCAGGGAGGAGCTGCTGTCTGGGTCCCTCAGCCTTTCCCCCGGCAGTGCCAGGAGCACTCTGGGAAGTGTAGTTCTGCCTTCACTCTCTGCCGACATCCTCGTGTGGAGGGATGGAAATCTCTAATATTGAGCCCGTTCCTCCCGTTGCACCAAGGCTGGGCGACCCATGAAACACCAGAACAACCAGACTCGGGGATGGGGAGCAGGGCAGGAAGATAGCTCTGATGGGAGCCTGTGTGCATGGAGCATACCTGCTGAGATGGGAGCCCACAGGGTTCTGACAGACAAAGCCTGGCCAGGCAGAGAATCCTGGGGCTGTCTCCATGCCACCAGCATGGAAACTGAGGGCATGGAGAGGCTCCAGCTGTGGGATGGCTGCTTTGCCTTCTTACCCCTGTCATGCACATGTGAGCTTCCCTGCCCTCCTGCCTCCTACAGACGGAAGTACCGGGTCGGAGAGCTGGATAGAGAGTGCACCACAGAGGATGGACCTGTGCAGGAGCCATGCTGGATGGTGGCACAGCACAGGCTTCCTCCCGGAGCCCCAGATGGACACAAAAACCTCGGCGAGAGCAAGAGCAAATGCCTCCCTGGCTCTATCGATCGCGGCCATGGGCTGTGCGTGCCTCACGCTGAACTCACAGGGACGATCAATAGTCGTTTTTCTCCCCAGCCTTCACCTCGCTAATGGGAGCCACCGGCCCTGTCACTTCCCCACAGCGGCCAGGAGGACATGGCCATGGGTGGGCTGGAGTGGGACCCACTTCTCCTTTGCATTGTGAGGATTGGAGTCTCCAAGAGCTGTGGTGCTGTCGCAGCCTGGGGCTTTGCCACCGGGCACTGGGGAGCCGGTGGCTGCCGAGGCCACAGGGGCAGTGGGCAGCGGTCCGTAGCTGGGGATGCTGGCGCTGGGGCAGCCGTGATTAGTCATGAGCAAGCATTTTGGAGCAAAGGTCCACAGGCTGGTGGCGTGCTGGGAATTTGCTCCCTGCAGTGACATGTTTCACCCTTCATGGCAGCCGGCAGCGGCTGCGCAGGTGCAATGCAGGAGGAGACGCTCGGCTCTACAGCTCGGCCTGTGCCACTGCAGGTGCCCGGAAGGATGTACCCACCGTGTGTGGGTGGGAGAGGGAAGCCCATGGTGCCAGGGGCCTGGCCACAGTGCCAGGGGACACCGTCCCATTTTGCCTGGTGGCAGTGCTGCTGATGGTGTCACCGCGGGGGTTTTTCCTGTGCTGGCAGCAGAGGGGGGACTCAAGAGAGGCATAATAATAATCCCCACGTGAAGTATAAGAAAAGAAGCTATTTCAGTATTGCCTCCTCCGCCTGGTAAGCCCACAGCCAGGCCTTTATCGGGAAAGGGAATGCAGATAAATCAACCATTCTCTTTAGGCAGATGAGCTTATAACCCTCATGCGGCACCAGACCTTGTTGGGAAAAGGTGCTGGTTCCTGGTGGACGTTGGGGGCAGTCAGGATGCATCCTGTCCACAGTCCCACCAGTGGCCAAACCTTGGGAAGGAAGTGACTGGCATTGGCTCAGTTGCCTGGACTCCTGTGATGAATTTCCCAGAAACAGCAGCAATTCCTGGAAATTTTCTTTTCCACGTCTGTGCAGGCAGTATCTGGGAGCTGAACTCCTTCAGTGGAAAAGAGTGAAAAAAAAAGACCAAAGAGAAATTGAAGAGATTGGAGTTTTAATGCCTTTCCCTTTGAACACAGGGGCTTGCAGAACTGGGTGGTGATGGGTGAGGGGCTGTGGGATGGAGCTCAGACTGAGGTCCTTTCATCCCATTTGCATTTGGGAAAGCCAAACCAGGCCTGCGTGTGCCCTCTGTCCTGTTTTGGAGCTGCCCTTCATGGCAGACTGCAGAAGATCGATGTGTTTTTGAAGGCAAACCGGAGTTTTTGCCCTGAAACGGCACGGGCGCCTGCTCCGAATGCTAAGCAGCTCCTTGGAAGGCAGTTTCAAAGCACAAACGGCAGCGGGATGCGGGAGCAGAGCACTCAGCCCCCTCCTACGGCCCCCGGGGACTGCGCTGCCCCTTCCTGAAAGTCACAACAGAGAGTTCAACACGTAGGAAAAAAACCCCAAGAAGACTGGCCCATGGTTCTGCGGGCCTGGGTGGTGGCATCCCCCCCTCAAGAGGTCGTAGCCTGTTTTGTGGTGGCCAAGACCCGCTCCTGAGGATCATTTTGCGGGGGCTACAGCAGTGGCTTTATTTTGCAGGCAGCTGCCACCGGCGGGGCCCGCTGTGCTGGTGGGACAGGAAGCAGAGAAATGCAGGGGACCTGTCCCGGGGGTGTCACCAGCTGGAGTCCCTGCTTACGGCTGCTCCACCCCAGCTACCCCTAAACTCCCACAGCATCAGCCCCATCCCATGCGCCCTCGTGGGCGTGGCACAAGAGCATCTCTTGTGCCCCCAAACTGCCACCCCATTCCCGGTGGGCTTGCAGGGCAGAGGGTTGGGATTTGCACAGCCAGCCCCGAAGTGCTCTCTCCACAGATCCTCCCACCTGCCTCTGCCAACTAATGGAGGTGATTTTCACCTCCTTTCATCTGGAAAACCGCCGGCAAAAGTCATCTAACAACTGCCCTGGCAGCAGGAGCCGTTGAAGAGATTCGCTTTCACATTCACAGCAGGTGATTCTCCGTGATGCTCAGAGGAGGAGCGCTCCGGCTCGGGATGTAGAGCAGCACTTGGGAACCCCTGACCTCCCGACCCACACCCAGCTGGGCACCAGGATGTGCAGCGAGAGGAAAGAGAGCAGGATAGTGGATCCTCAGAGCTCCCGCCTGTGCAATGCCTGAGCACAGCCTCTCCCTGTGGTGGAGATGCCTGATGGCAGCACCTCTGTCTGGGTCTGGGAGCATCATCACAGCGAGGTGGATGCTGATATGGGATCTTCAGGAGCTGCTGTAATCTCATTCCAGGAACAAATCACATTCCCAGCAGCCAAGGACATGTTAGGTCTTAATAAAAATGGAAATTCCCAGCAGATTGAGTTGGGAACAGGGAAGGTGGTTGTTGCTTCCCCTTGCAAGCCTTCTGCCGTGCCCATGGGGAGCATGGTGGTGCTGGAGGAAGCAGAGTGCTGCACTGAAGGATGAAGGATTTGGAAAGTAGGAGCAAGGGGACCTTCTGCAAAACCCCAGCTCCTCACATCCTCTGAGATCTGGCCTCGGCTCCTTGCCTGCCTAATCCCTGCCCTGACTCTCACCCGAGTTGCCCAGCCATGAAAGCCAGAACTGTTTGTTTGCAGTTTCCTAGGAGAGAAATCACGTTAAAAAAATTAATTACACACCTGAAAACAAAATCTGGCTGCTCAAGTGCACATCAGGGATAAATGGTGTGCTCCAAATTAGACAATTTACAGCTTGGGTAAGTAATGAAAGAACCCAGCCGGGCGTGAAAGCAGAGGGGGAGAGTGACCCTGGGGGGATGTGGGGCTCTTTGCCCCCTCCTCCCCTCGTCCTGCAGCCCCTTCATCCCTCTGACTCCCTTTTCATTGCTGCTTGCTGAGAAGCCCCAATTTGCTCAGCACTGCTGGCCTGAGTGGCTCCTTGTGGCCCCAGCCTCGGGAGTTCAGCAGGGATTTTGGGTGAGTTTGAGCCCTTTTAGAGTTTGGAGATGGCAATGGCCCCAGAGAATGGGGCAAGTAATGGAGCAAAGGATGTGCTGTGCACCGCAGGGAGAAAGGGGCCGTGTGGGACATCTCCTCCCATGGCATCCCAGTGAACAGAGGTGTCCAGCATGGGGGTGCCTCGCTGCACCCCGGCCCCCCTGGCATCCCCCAGCCCACGCTGGCCTCTGCAGTCCTTGCTGTGCGGTGCGTGGGCGGGCTGGCAGCGTGCTGCCGAGGAACGGGCAGCAATCCAGGCTTGCTGGCGAGAAGAAAATAATTTCTTTGCCTTATTTTTCCCTTTACAGTGTCCCAGCCCAGAGTGTGAGTGCAGGGATTTAAAGGGGCTGTGTCCCAGGGCCATCACGCCGGGTTAGCGGCAGTGGGGATGTCTGATGTGGCTGGATGTGTGTGGCTGAGCTGAGCTTCACGAGTGGGTGGTGGCTGTGGGTGCTTCCTGACTTGCCTGCAGCAAAGGACCAGCCATGGGGACTATTGCTACCCTGGAGCAAAGTTAAAGTGTGGGCAGCACCCATGATGGGCGAGGAGATGCCCTGTCCCCCTCACACTGCCCACGGGGAAGCTTGGAGCACAGCAGCACCCCAGGAATCCATAGGAATTAACTCCCACCTCCACCCAGACCCCTCTCTCTCCCTTGTGTGCTGCACCCCCGCTCCGGTAAGGGGCAGGATCCCCCCCGGCTCCCCGAGCCAGACACGGGATGGTGCGTGGGGCTGGGACCAGCCTCCCTTCTCCCCGCTTTGCTCGGCTCCCACCGCTGCTCGGTGCCGGCTCGGAAACCAGCCAGCTAATGATGTGAGCTGCGGAGCAGATGGGGGACCTGACGCTCCACTCCCCAGCAGCGATTAGGCATGCAAATGGATGTGCAGCGACGCGGCGCCTCTTGGCCTTATCCCCTCCACCCCCACCACGCGTATGGCGTTGCAATCCGTAGCCCCCCGGCCCCCCACTCACAGCACCCCCGGCCTGGCCTGGAGCCACACGTGGAGGGCAAGGATGGACAGAGAGACGGACACAGCGTTGTGGATGGTCCAAGCAGCCCTGCCTGTGTGCGGGATGGCTCCTCCCTGGACTGTAAAACCTGCCTGTGTCCCTGCATGATAGTGGCAGTGAATGAGTTGCATCTGCTGCATCTTTGCCGCCTTCTTGTGCTCCTTTTGCGGCATCAGTGGGTGCTGCTGTGCCCTGTTTAGGGGGAGATGCTGTGCAAAGAGGTGGGAGCAGGGCTGGGACAGTGACCCAGGCACTGCAGTTGTGCTGTGCTGTCTTTGGGGGCATGGCCAAGCACTACAGTGGGGATAATCTGGATTGCTGGCAGAGCTGCTTGTGCCCTGGGCAACACCAAGAGGCAGCAATTTAGCTCCTGCAATGCCCATGACCTCTTCTCAGCCTCAGAAATGCTGCAAAATATGAGCTGGCAGAAGCAGGACAGTCCGAGTCCTACTCCACCTCCAAAACCTGTGGAGAAGCTGGAAGGTGCAGGGAAGGTTGGGGCTTCATACACAACCATGTGCCCTGGGGGGACTGGAGCAGCTCCAGTGGAGACCAGTTCAGCCAGGAGCCGGAGCAGAAAGGATACCCTGCTTCAGCCCAGCCCTGCAGCCGTAAAACCAGCCTCCCTCTAAAAGGACAAAAAATCTGCACTTCCCGACATGGGAATGAGACCATCTCCACCTGCAGCTCCCTCAGACCATCTCTGCCACCGCAGCAGCACCGTGCAACACCGTTATCTCTAATGCCTGGGAGCGGGAAAGAGATTAATATTCATCACAAGGGAGCGGAGCATATGGAATATGAATAATGCTAATTGTGTCTGTATAGATTTAGTGTAAGAGGCTTCCATGCATTAAGGAGGGAGGGAATTAGTTCTCTGAACCGTTTCAGACTCATTTGTGGCAAAGGAGTGCCTGCCTGCCAGCAGGTTTGGAGAGGGGGTGAGGATTAAACTTGTGTCCCGTGCCTGAGTGCAGGAGAGGCTCAGGATGCAAGGCGGCTGTGCGGGTGAGTGTGCGAATTCTGCCTCTCAAAAAACAGAGTGATGGAGCAAACTTGATCACTGCAGTTGTCAAGGAGGGAAAGGGGCTGCCTGCAGATCTGTGAACCCCACAGCCATGGGCTGCTGCAGCCAGAGATCCCCCAAAGCTGCTGTCACTGGAGGCAACTCTGAGTCTGCTCTGCTTGTGCTGGTTTTCCATGTGCGTGGCCCCACTGGGATCCTGGTCCCCGGGAACCAGAGGCAGTAGTGAAGGGCTGGCAAGTGCATCCTGCTCCTGCCCTAGGTGAGTTTACCTGCCCCCAGGTGCAGGCGGCTGCTGTGCATGGCAGGCAGGGAGCTGGCAGGAGGCAGTGCCCTGTGCACTGGGGGCTGGAGGGGTAACGAGGTGCTGGGGGTGAGAAAACTTCATGCCTTAAACATTCATCCCATTTGCCTTCTGGGGACGAGGGTTGGTGCCCTGTTATAATCAAATCAGCTCATGACTTTAATGAGGTGAAGAGGAGAAGGCTGGTTTGCTCAGCCAGGCGGGGAGAGCAGGCTGGGCATGCAGGTCCAGGGCAGAGCCCCACCCCAGGCCCCGGCGAGTGTGTTCCCTTCTCTTATGGCATGAGCTGACACGTGGCAGTGTCACCTTGGTCACGGGGGATCAGTAGCAGTGGGACCAGGCTCCCCTCCCTGCAGGGCAGGTGCTGAACTTCCCCCGGTGCCCCAGGGCTGCAGAGGGGTCCAGGCTGGACACCCCTGTTCTGTGATGCTCCCTGGAGACGGCCCTGTGGCAGTGGGGAGCTCAGGAAGGGCTGGGGTCATCCCTCTCCTGGGGGCTAGAGCTGGTCAGGGAGATTTTGCAGCCTCAGAAGAGGATGGAAAACAGCTGGGGTACGCCTGCTCCGTGAGATGCCTTCTGGCATCCCTGCAGCTGCAGTGTGAGGATGCTCCATGCCTTTCCCCGTGCTCTCCAGGGCCAGCAGCTGCAATTGTCTCAGGTTTGACCATTGCCCTCTTCCTCCCCTCTCCTCCCATCACTGAGAATGTGGGATTCCTCTTCCTGCACTTTGATCTCACCAATTTTTAGCTCATTCTGGCTGCTTTATAGGCACTAATCCCTCTGCAGGCACCAGGGAGAATCCACCTACACTCCATGCAGTCTTAAGTCTTATTGTGTAAACAAAATCTCAAACACGAAATCCCTAATCCTTAATGGTTGGAGCATCCAATACCTGCTTCCCCCTGTCCTGCCCGATGAAGGCTGGAAGAGGGGGAAGGTCTCTGCCATGTTTGCTCCCATCTTCAACGTCAGCACAGATTAAACATCTGTACACGCCTTTAACCTTGGATTTTTCCTTTCTTCCCGGCTGTCCACCCTGGTGAGCCGCCCCTGGCTCTCTCCCTGCTCCATTGCATTTGTTCAGCTTAGGGGATCAAACTGGGTGACATTTGGAGTTGGGATATTTAAAATGCAAATTTCCCCTCGATAGATAAGTGGAATTTGCTCCCTCTTATGAAGGGAACCTCTGGGGAGAGCTGAGCACTACGGCCAGCCTGCTTTGAATGTGAAATGCAGCCGGGGGGGAATCCCTGTCTCTCCCCAGCCTGACACTTCTGGGCAAATACTGGTGCAATAACCACCCTCATGATCACGAAGGTTTGCAGATTTCCCCCAAACACAGTGAGAGGTAAATGCTGCGGGGCTGGCAGGGAAACCTGTCGTGTTTCTGGGTTACAGACAGGGAGGGAGAAATCTTGGTGGCCGCTGGTGTAATCCCAGAATTGATGTTTTCTTCCTCTGCACCCGGGGTGCTGCTGATCTATTTGTCTCTCCCTCCCAGCTCGGAAATTAAAGCTTTCGCCACTTTTCTTGCTGCAGAGGAACAAATGTGTGTCTGAGAGGGAGATTTACACTTTGCTTTCCTTTCTGGAAATGGAGCGTGATTTTCCAGTGACTGCAGATGCTGGGCCTGTCCTGACGCACTGAGAGGAGCTGTTGGGGGGGCAGAGGGAGCCCCCCACCTATCCACCCTCCCTGCTTCAGCAAACCAGGTGGGTTTACACCCCAAAGGGTTTGGATGTGGTACCCTCTGCACTCCCACATGTGTTCCCCCTTGTGCCCCCCGCTCTGTCCTCCCCCTCCCTGGTGCAGGCTCCAGGCTGGGCTGATTCACCTCCTGGCATGGCTGTACTTGAAACCTGCTAAGCCCCCACAGAGGGAGAAGTGGAGCATCTCTAGGGAAAAACACTCGATTTGCTGCCAACCCCGTCCAGGATGCGACTACTGACACCAGACTGCAGCTTGTTTAAGGGATGGGGGGTCTTGGGGGGCAGGGGGTTGTGTAAACTGCAGCAGGGCTGGGATGGAGAGGAGTAACCCCAGGTTGGGAAGCCCTGGGAGGGCTGGGGGGAGTTCATCTGGAGCCAGCAATAGGCAGCAGCTGCTTCCTTGCCTGCCCTGCCTGCCCACAGTCCCCCACTCAAGCAGCAGCGACTTAAAGCAAAGGGAGGAACCATAAAGCAGAAAAAGTTCAGGCAGCTCTTTGAGCTTGTCCCGGGCTCCTGCAGTGGCTGGGGGCTTCCCACAAACTGTGATGCACCGAGGAGTATCTGGAGCGTCATAAATATACTCTGGGAATGAAGGAAAAGGGATTTGAATTTCAACTTTGATGCATAATGTGCTTTCTCTAAAAAAAAAACCAGCCTTCTTGGCAGGGACCAGACAACTTCACACTGAATCTCCTGCAGGAGCATGTTGCCAGTTGCAGAGATAAAACCTCAATGAAACACAATTAGTTTCCACTTGGATTAGCCAAACTCGCATCTCTCCTCCCACCCAGACACCTCAGCCCGGCAGCGGGATGGGGACTGCTTAGTGCCAGCCTCCTGTGTCCCCAGCCCTGCTGGGAACGGGACGGCTCTGCCCCGGGGGGAGGATAACCCTCTTTTCACGGCTAAGGGGAACTGACAAGTGGTGAATACACGAAAGCCGGAGCGCTGCAGGGCAGCCCCTGCCATCTCACCGAGGAAGGCGGCTCGTCACGGCTGGTTTGCTGTGGTTCTCTGAGGTTTGGAGGCTGGTGGGGAGCCTGGGGCAGGGTCTTCCTGTTGTCCCCTATGGTCCAGCCAGCTTGGGGTTGGGACATGGTGCTGCTGCCTCCTTTCCCTGCTCAGTCCCAAAGGAGGGAGGAGCATGCAGAGGGCATATGCTGGTAGCAAAGGTTGCTGAGAGATTTTTTTCCTTAGGCTGGAATATCTCAAATATTGTTGTGGTTTTTTTGCTTTTTTTTTTAAAATAGCTTATAAACTGGCATGTTTTCTAGTCTTGGAGTTTTTAGGCTTAAACATCACTCATGGTGGCAATGTCTCACCCCTGTTTGCCCCGGACTCCTTGGTGTTACTCTGAACCCAGACATGTGTCAGGCTCACTTGTGCCGCAGGCGCATTTGAGAAGCAGGCTCACGCCTTCAGGCTGGGTCATGGTGCCCCAGCACCAGGCTGGCAGGAACAGATCATGGAGGAGGTAGGAAAAACACCTCGGAGCCATCCTGGGGACAGGGGCACTCCCCAGGCCCTGCAGCTTCTGCCCTGCCAGGAGGCAGCTGACAGAGGGACCAAGAGATGCTGGCAGGGCTCTGAGGAGAAATCAGCCTGTTAATTAAGAGCTTAATTACCCAATAACGAATGGTGGACTTAGCTCAGCCTTGAAGCAGGCCAAGCGAGTGAAGTGCCCTCAGGGAGGGCCAGGGGAGGTGAGCCGAGGGCAGGCTTTGCCTTCTGCCGTATTTGTGAATATTTGCAAGATCTGTACATGGAGAGAACAGAATCCTGCAGCCCCCTCGGTACCTCTGTCCCTGCTGTCTCCAAGGTGCCGGTGGGAGGACATGGGATGGGGATCACTTGTCCCTCCAACAGTACGTTGTAGCCCAGGGAAGGGGTGGACTGTGGGGTGAGCATTTCTGCTGGTGGAGGAGGGAGGGGAGTTTGCGAGCTGGAAGGGGAGAAGGATTTCCTTGGCTTGGTGTGTTTTGCTGCAGAAAGGCGGTTTCAGCTCCAAGGGTAAGGGAAATGAAACAGAAAAATGCTTCCTATTAAGCAAAGGGGATGGAGAGCCCTGCGTAATAGTGCTGTCTGCAGGGGCTGCTCGCTCCGCATTTGCATCCAGCGCAGCCTCGCGCCCGCGCCCGCAGGGAGCCGTGCGACGGCAGACGGGCTGAGGGACACGGGGACGAGCCCCAGCCCTGCAGCTCCGGGGTGGGGACAGCCACATCCGACCCCACGGACGACAGGCAGTGCCTGGGGAGAGGGCTGGTGGGTGCTCTCCACTGAGATCCCTGTGACTCCCATGGCAGCTCCCACGGGGAGACTGGGATGTCTCAGCCCACGGTGTGGACTGAGAGAGGGGCATAAGGAGCTGCTGGAGGAGGTTTGGTCAGTGCCCATAGTCAGTTCTGAGGGTCCCCTGATTGCTGGGGCATGGGCAGGGCCAGCGCATCCTCTTGCCCTGCCTGCATCCTCACGGACCCAGAGAACAGCCCCAGTAGAGACCCCAAACCTGGCAGACACCCCTAGCCCAGGGCATGGCTGTGGTTCTTCACTGGGGGATGTTCTTTCCCTTTGCTGTTAGACTCTTTAAAAGCCCAAGTAGACCCAACAGTTGTGTGGCAGGAAGAACAACATTCATTCTGGAGCTTTCTCAAGTAATTCATCCTCTGAGAAATTAATTATCAGCACCCGCGCTGCGTTTAATCAGCATCAGTCCCTGTGCGCATGGGGTCGGAGGGTGTTGCCGCCTCTGCCTCCAGCAGCGCTGGGTTCCTGCCGGCAGGAAGGAGATCTGCTGCTGTCTGTGGGATGGGAACTATGAGCAAGGAGAACAGATCCGTCTGGGAGGCCCTGACAGCTGTGCAAACACCCCCAGGGCCACAGCACCTGCCAGCTACGCCCAGGGCGGGTGCTGTGACCGGGCAGCCCAAGTGCTGAGAGCTGTTCAGACGCCCACGCAGGACTCCTAGAGTGCCCACTGGGCTGGGAGCAGGAATATAGCCGGGAGAGAGGGATCTGTGACCCCCATCCTGCATGGAGGACAGCAAACCCACACAGGCGGTGTGCGCACCTGTGTGGGTGCAGGTGTGCGGCACACCGGGAAGGTGGGTGTTGCAGTGTCCGTTTGCTGGGGGACACGGGGGCATCTGTGCCAGCAGAGCTGGCTCTGGCAGCCGTTTCCCTGACAAATGGTGTTTGGTTTGGTGGTGGAGCCGTAACGAAAGCGGTGCTGGCTGCAGGCGTGGGGAGGGGAGCGCCTGCCTGAAGGATGCTCTGGGGGAGAAAGGAGAAGGAAAGGACAAAAGGACGTTGGACACAGCCCTTGGCGATGGCCAGATGGCTCCTTGCAGGACCCAGCTCTCCTCAACCAGGCCTGCATGTTGGGGTCGTGGGCTACTGGGAGAAGGTGTATTACAGGTGGGGGAGAGGATCTGAGGGCGCCCTTCAGCCTCTTTTCTGGGTGTGTGGAGGCCCTGGCTGGTGTGCAGGCTCAGACCACGCTGGGTGGGTGCTGTTGGGTCCTGCAGCCCCTGAGCTGGGGGGCAGAAGCTGGAGGCAGCAGAGGCTCCATGACCAGGGCTGGGGCTGGGGCTGGCTGGGTTTTGAGCTGCTCTCTGGACACATCCCTGTTAAGCAGTTTCAGCAGCTCCAGGTGCAGCAGTGCCACCCACCCCAGTGCCTGGGAGACACCAATGCCTTGGGGCCAGCAGGACCTCAGCTAAGGGTGGACTTTTTGGAGGTGGGGTTGATGAGGGGTTTGGGGACCTCTGGGACTGTTGAACTGCAGAATCTGGAGGTCCCTTGGTGTGGGGACGTGTTTCTGTCATACTTGTGCCCTCTAGTGGCTTTGTCCTCTCTCCAGTGCCATGGCCACCATCCCAGTGACACAACCACACTCCTGGACCATCCCACTGTTGTTGGTGTCACCCTGTGCCTCTGGCTCTGCCAGCCTTGGCATTCTTGGAGGTGCGGAAATGCTGGGCAAGAAGGGCTTAGGCGAGGCCAGGAAGGCACCTTGGCACCGCCTGATGCCTTGCTCATGGTCATCTCCTTCATGCTGGAAGGGAGTGCTTGTCCTTGATTTCAAGGTGCTTTGGCATGGAAATGTAATTTTTAGATCTGGGGGGAGGCAATGGATTCCATAACCTTTCCAGAGGCTTGATTCCCCAGCCAAAACTGTTCTGAGTGACCCCAAAATGTATTTTATTTCAGCAAATCCAATCTTGAGATTTCTAACACAAAGTTTCTCATTTTTGACTGCTCGGGGCTGTTCTCTACCTTTCTGTTTCCTCTGTGTTTAATCACGTGATAGCCTGAAAAAAAAACCAATCCAACACACTTTTTTCTCATTCTACTGATGTTTCTCTTTTATCTAAAAGAAATAAAACGCTCCTTTGCCTCCGGCCCATGGCAGCCACCACATCTCAGCTGCGCTCCTCGGGGACAGGACGCCTGGATGCCCCGCGGCTGCTCCTGCCTCCCGTGTGCTTCTCTCCTTCCCCACATCTCCTCTCTGCAGGTTTTTGGACCCTACCCAGAGCTGTGGCAAGGACGGGAAAGGTGGTTTGGTGGAAGAAGCCCGGCCAGGGTCTCCAGGGTGGCTGGTGGAGCAAGGTGAGGATGGGATCCCCTACGTAGGGCAGTGTGACCTCCTGTGTGCCCCGCAGGGACAGGAGGATGGGGAGGTCCCCGTGCACTTGGCAGCCATCCCTGCCTGTGCTCCCTCCACGAGCAGGGGATATTTCCTATCTGAGAGAGCAGATGTTGGTTAGGAGCTTCCTAAGCAGTTTCTCTTCCCTCACAGAATCGCTGCTTGGAGAGAGAATTAAATTCTCTTTTGTTGTCAGTTTAGAGGAGAACAAAACCAAATGTCACCTGGAGAAATTCTTGCTGCTGCACCCCCAGGGGATGGAACGGCTGCCTCAGGACCAGGATTAGCCCATCACTGAGAAAGCCGATGGTCCCTGAGGGGATTAGACAGATGATCGATGCTGGGATTAGCTTGTGTGGTGGCTGAGGTGACAACAACCACCCAGAGCTTCACCTTGCCTGTGCTTGCACTGAGCCAACCCATCCCCGTGGTCTCTGGGGTGGTCCATGAGCAGTGTCAGCCCGGTGAGGGGCTGGGGGCAGCGCTGCTGCAGCCGGCACTGCCACAGATGTTCTGCTTTTTGGATTTCTCCCCCTTCCAGCCTCGTTAGGATTGAAATTAAAAGCAAGTGTTTGTGAATTGGTAGCTGTTCTCCAAGACCCTAATTAGCAAATCTCTTCATCCCCTGGGGCTGCAATCTAATAATCAAAAAAAAAAAGCCCAGCACCCAAACAAGCCCCAAACCTTGTTTGATGGATCGGGAGTGCTACTGGAACAGTAGGAAACGGCTCTTCCTGCTTAGTATGGTAATTAAACACTTCAATTGCAATTATTTTTGCAATTAGATAAGTCTCTAATTGTTATCATAGGTGGCAGGGGTTTGGGTGTGTGTTTGCCAGTTCTTCTTCTCCGAGCTGGAGCAGAGCGTGGATGCTACAGGCGATTCAGGCCTGCTCCTGCCTGGTTTGTTTGGGGAAGATGAGCTCTCTGTGTTCTCCTCTGCAGGGACTCGGCTCCTGCAGCTTTCTAAAGCTGCTGATGAGGCAATTTCTCAGTCTGCTCCGGGGGGCTCAGCCCAGGGGTCTCGTAGCTCCTTAACCCAAGGAGGGACCACGAGGTGACCTTGCCTGCCAGGACATCACCTTGCTGGGAACGTTTCCTTGCCCACTGATGCTTTGCTGGGGCTCGGCACTGCCCGGGCTAGGTGCTGGGGGGCACTGGGGCTGAAACATCCCCCCTCTCCCAGTCTTCCTCGCTCTCTGGGAGCCGTTTGCTCCCTGTAGCCAGTAATGACCGGTGGAAGGGTGAAACCCACAGAGGTACCAGGGGCGGGTGCTGACACTCAGTGCTGGGATGGCTCGGGGGTGTCGGGAGGTTGGGGGACCTAGCGGGGTGCGCTGTGCCGGGCTGGGGAGCCCTGCCCTGCCGTGGGTGATGTCCGCGGTGTGGCCGGAGCTCGGGGCCGGTCCGTGCCCGCAGCAAGCAGGGGGAGCTCCGAGTCAGCGCCTACGCCGCGCCGGGTCCGCCTGCGGGGCGGCGGGGTGTCCCCTGCTCCCCCTCTGGGGTGTCCCCTGCTCCCCCGGTGCGGGCATTCACCGTGCGGGTGTCGGCTCCCCACTCTGGCCCCGTGTTGGGAGCCCTGTCTAGGCACCCCCCTCCCCGGGAGCCCCCCGGGGCTCGGGGCAGGGGTGTCCCGGGGCAGCCGGAGGTGCACCGGGACCGCGCTCCGCCCTCGCCCGTGCCCACGCCCGGGCAGAGCCCCGGCGCACATGGAGCCGGCTACCTCGGGAGGTCAGTCCCTTTCCCGGACGATCCTGCAAACAGGGTCTGCCTGTGTCCCGGGGGTGCTGTGGGATGCAGGACAAGCACGCTGTATCCGAGGTAATGCAGGTCAGGCGTATTCCAGGAGGAAATCTCTTGAGCCGCAGCACAGCAAGGGATCCTTGTTTGTTCCTGTCCTGCCTGGTCCTTGCTGCCTGATGCCCTCTTCTTCCCATCAGCTCAGGGACCAGTAAGGGGTCATCTGACTGGTCCCACAGAGCAAGATGTGCTCTGGGGGGGTGCCAGCCCTGCCCAGGGCAGCTGAGACCCACGTCCTGCGGGCTTGTGCTGTGTGTCCAGCCTCTGTCCCACCAGAGGAATGGGGACAGGACACCAGGGTATAGAGGGACAGGGAGGTTCTTCCCAGGATGAAGCACACCCAAAGAAATCAAGCACCTCGTTTTCCTTCTGTCTTAAACAGATTTTTATACCACTGATGATTCCTGCACAGGTCCACTTTTGACACTCTTAGTGTTGAGCTGCTGGGGAGGGCAGAACCTGGGGCAAACCCATGGCCCGGCAGGCTCCAGGGCCTTGCAGTAGGGCTGGGACAGGGGGTGTGAAGCAAGGACAGCCCCAGGGATGCCAAACCCTCCCCAGTGTGGGAGGCAGTGATGCTGAGGGACTGGGATGTCCTGTGCACTGGCGGCTGCCAACATCTGCCTTGCTGAGCCCTCCTGCCACATCACCCCCCATCCACCAGAACCCTGCCCCCTCTGAAGGGTGGATACATCCCTAGCACAGGGTGCCAGGGGTGGTAGTGCCTGTGTTGCCCTTCTCTGTCCTAGACTGCTCTGTCTGGCACCAAGGCCTCAAGTGCAGCCCCTTTTCCCCCTGGCCCTGTGCCCTTGCAGCCTGACCCACTGCCGTGGGTCTGGGGAGGGCACCCCCATCCCAGCCCTGCCAGGGGCATGTGCTGGCTCTTGATCCAGCTCCTCAGGCATCTCTTCCTCCTGGTGTGGGGCTTGATAGTGGAAATGTCACTGCCCAGACAGGGCAGGAGCGACGTTCTTCTGCAGCTCCTCCAAGGGCTCTTCTAACACACCACCCTCCCGGGAAGGAACCTGGGTGGGCAGAGGCTCTGCAGCAGCGTTTGGGGATGGAGCAAATGCCACGTGCCAGAGCAGGGATCCTGCGGGGGAACACAGAGGGTGATCAATGGCTTTGCAGGATGCAGATGGGTCCATTTCCCCACCTCTCCTGCTCCCCACTATAAGGGATGCTGCATTAAGCACCCCCTGTGCCTGGGAGGGACTGTGATGTGATGCTGTGAGGATGCTCTCGGCAGAGCACAGCTAAATGCTGAGTGCTGACATTTGGGCAGAGCTGAGCAGGTTTGCTTCACCCCAAGACCTATCATTCAGCTCACCTCTGAGTAATATCATTTTGCTTTGTGGCTTTCTCTGCCTGTTCTTCCTGTCCCTGGCGCCAGCCAGCAGCAGCATGGCTGTCAGGGTTGTAGCCTGATAAAAGTTGGTGTCCTGGGCTTGGCAGTGATCTGCTCCTGGGTGCTTCTTCTCCCACAGCCCCTCTCCCTGCTAGAGCATGTGGGTCAGGGAATCTTTTGGGTCAGGGACTCTTTGGGTGGGTGTCCTGTACGAGATGACGTTTCCTGTCCCCAGCCTTATGGTGCAGAGAGGAAATCTGTGGCCACACCAGGACCTCAGATCTCCTGCAAATCTCTCCCCCAGACCTTTGCTTCGTTCTGCTGATTAGAGCAGCAGCCTCTCAGGGGATGGCTGGCATTTTGCCTTTACCTCACGGAAACTATACGTGTCTTGGAACACAGGCACAGAGATGGAAAGCAGGAAGCAGAAGAGCTGGAATTGGTGTCCCCTCCACCCCTGCTGCTGGGCAATGACAGCAGCAGAGATGACTCTGCCTTGTGCCTGAAGAGCACTGTGCCTGCCCTGGGGAGCTTCACTTTGTGCTTTGTGGTTTCCAGGCATGGGGGGTTCACTCTGCTCCTTCCTGCAGGGCAGCAGCGATGCCACCCCAAGGAGCAGGATCTGCAGCCTCTGGTTCTCCTTGTGCTGATTGGCAATGGCATTTCCAGGGTGATTCACAGGGAGTACCTCTGGGAAGTGCAAGGTGATGTTGTACCCCAGGGCAGGGGGTCCTGTGCTCCAGCTGCCTCCCAGCTCCATGTGTGGACAGACAGCACTGGCTCCTGTTATTGCTGTGACCTTGGCTAAGGTTAGAAGTGCTCAGTGTGCAGCAGGGACAAAGTGTACCCAGCTTCCAGCACGTGGATGACGGTATTTTTGCCCCCAAGGCACAGTCAATATGGAGAGCCCAGGTTATCAGCGTGCAGCATTGGAGGGAGAGCATGTGGAGGTCAGGGTGACCTTGCCTGACTCTTCCTGAGAAGGGCTGCACAAAGTGGCTCTCTGGAGCTGAGGGGCATCCCTGTGCATGGCAGTTGTGGCCTCCAGCCCAGCACCACCAGGAGAGAGCAGCAATGCCTGGTGCAGCATCAGCTCTTCACCTCGGGAGCCCTGCCAGCACCTCCGCCAAAGCTGCTGGCAATTTATGTGGATGTAGGCTTGCATGAAAATGAAGTGTGCTTGAAATTCATGGTCTGAATGCAGCTGCCTCTGCAGTGTGTGAGGGCCAGGCAGGATGCAGCATCTTCCAGGGCGGTTCTATAAACCCAAACCTCCAGGGCAGCTGAGGGGGGCCCAGCTCTGGGCACCTCCCCTGGGCTTGGGACTGGGTTTGGAGAGCAAAGGGTCTGGATAAAGGAGTGAGGATGCATCCCTGATGGTATCACCTCTGCACCAGGTACGATCAGGACAGGATGTCTGGACCAGAAAAAATTCAGTGGATGCCACAACATGGAGAGTTGCCTCCACCCTCATTTGCACCCAACAACACTGGCCCTGTACTCACCTTGCAGCTCTCACCTCTGCTGTTGAGTTTCTCGCTGAGGAAAGCTGAGTGTTGTCCTTTCAACTTCACACACAGGATTTTGGAAGAGGGCAGCCAGGAGTTGAAGGCTGGGAGATGTGGGTCCTAGGGCAGCAGGCTGGCTGAGACTCACAGAAAAGCTCCGGCGCTGGAAAGGGTTAAATTGCACATGAATACAGACAAAAGAGAAAAAGAGGAGACCAGGCTGGCACTGACAGCGTGGTGGAGCCTGGCTTTGCTCTGTGAAGCACCAGGTAGTGCCTGCCTGGTGCCTGTCCCCCGAGGCCAGCAGCCGGGGCAGGGATGTGACTGGGACAGTGACCCTTTCCATTGAGCACTGGCTTCTCCTCTGCTCTGAGCACAGCTGACATGTGCAAGAACTTGACCCAGAGCCACTCACTCAGCTCCAGCACTTTCTGCCGAATACATCCTTCTCCCAGGATTTTAACCTCTCTGGACCTCAGGGACTGGTCTCACAGCCTGCAGCCACGAGCACGCCAAGCACCAGATCTTTCCAGAGCCCTGTCCCACTCTGCTGAAGCAGGTTCCTGAGATGACTTCAGTGCTTTTCTTTACTGGTTTTGTGTGAATTGCCTTCCTCCCTGGTGCCTGGTGGGGAGATGGGAGCAGCTGTCTTCCTCTGCATCTCTGCTTGCTCCTGCACTTTCCACCCTATCTGGTCCTCGCCCACGGAAATGCCTCCAGCCCTGTAACTGCTGTGGAAGTTCTGCAGCTTTTGATTCCCTGCTCTGCTCCTGACACTTCTGAGGCTGGCTGCAGTTCTCCAGTATTCCCACTCTTGCTTGTTGGTCTTTTCTCCATGCCTCATAACTAAAAAGTACATTGTTATTAAGGGCAATGGTTCAAAATTCTGCTGGTTGTGCTTTCCCTTGAATGACCCTCTTAAGCAGAGCTCTTCTGAGCTCTGAGTGTTCTTATTTGGGGGGTTGCGAGTTTGTGGAATGATTAGTGGTGGTCTTTTTCTGTTAACATGACCAGGACAGATGACTGGCAAGAGGAAGAGGGGAGAGGAACCAGCTCGGTTTGTGCTGCGGGTGAAATTGTCTGCCAGGTTTTTGGTGAACAGGTAAATCCTGTGCTCACCTGTCTTGTGTGGTATTAGTTGAGCCCAGTCATTTGCCAACACCAGATCTTTATATATCTGACTATGGAAAAAAGTGTTGGAAGGGGCCACATATGATCATTGGTGCATCATTGCTGTGAGGTGAGGGGGCTAAGAAGAGAAGGAGAGAAAGTAAAAGCAGTAACTCATCATTTGGTGCTCGAGCAACTCTTATCTGATTGTGAGCAGAAACCACAGCAGTGATGCTGTGTAGGATGGAGGGGAGCTCTCTGGATTTAGAAAGAGCAAGAAACATCCCCCTGCTTGAGTCTTCCCTCTGGGGAACCAGGGGAAGAATCTTTTGTACCCGGAAAAGCTGGGAGGGGGAAAGCCAGGAAATCAGTGACCCTGTCCTCTGCCTAGGGAACAGAAACCCATTTTTCTTCCCCTTTTATCTCCCTCCAACTCACTATTCTCCCTTTGTGGTAAGGCAGCATTTGGAGAAGTCATTGGCATTTATGTTCTCTCTTGGCTGTGTGGGGAAATCCCGACAGCCTGTTCCCCATCGCCAGCTCTCCCAGTTCAGCTGCAGAGCCCTGGAGCACGAGCTCCTGGTTTGCCCAGGGGCTGCACTTCTGTGTGAGTAAACAGGACGCTCTGTTTGTATGTTTGCAGAAACATCTCCACCATGTCACATACATGTTTTCCATATGTTTTTGTATACAACCTACAACTAACCAAATACTATAACTTTGGACTCTTCATTAATTCCCTGGAAGCTGAAAAGGCAGCCCTGGGATCTGCATTCTTGTATCTGTTCACATTCACCCATCCCTCTGTTTCTCTTCTGCTGCCCCTCTCCCTTGGATAAAGTCACACTGGAGCCCTTGGAGGAGGCACGATGCTGGCTCAGCCTTTTGGATGGCTCTGAACTTTGTTTCACCTCCCTGCATTCTCCTTGGTGGCTTAAGATTGTTTCTGGGGCAGGATCAAGGGCACGTGCTGGAAGAGAGCACGAGTGCGGCTTCTCTGCTGGCACGCCGGGAACAGGGAATCAAAGGACTCCTTATCTACGGATGGAAAGTTTCTGGGCTGCTTATCAGGCACTGCTTAGAGGTTAGATTAGTCTCAGGAGCAGCAGACTGACAGCCTGCTTCTCCATTCTCCTTGTGCTTGGCTGAGTGAACACCTTGGAGTGAGGCAGTGAGGGGGTGGCACGGCCCTGTGGGGATGTGGGTGCCCAGGGAGAGGGCTGGTGCCACAGCCTGGCACAGAACTTGCTCTCCTTGGAGACATCCTGCTCCCTCACCACACCCTCACCCCTCAGTGGGGCTGGCCCTCGTGACATGCCTGGGATGATGCTGAGGGAACTTTTGGCTCTAACTTTGCATCGGTATTTGTATTTCTAAAAACATTTGCTAACCTAATTTTGGCTACTTCTGCCCCTTTCCAGAGATGGGAATGGAACTTGCTGTTGGCTGAATTCACTGCTGATGCAAACTGATGGCCGAAATGCTGAGGGTGCGTGGCTCGGACGGGAAGGGAAGAGGCTGAGCTGCTCTGCAGGGAGCTGGGGACCCAGATCTTGGCTCCTGCAGGGACTCTCAGCCTGACTCTGTTCCCCAGGACTAATTCCTGTTTTTCCTGCTGTGATGGGTGGTCACGTTTCCTGGGCCCCTGCAGCTCTGCTGGGTGCCAGACTTTGCTGGCTGTTCCTCACTGGGACATGGCTGTTTTTTGGGAGTGGCCTCAGCTAATGGCTGCACCCCATTTTGTACAGCAAATTCTGATGGTAAAACTGTCCCCATTGCCCAGAAAAGCCAGGGAGTATTTTGTCCTCCCTGCAATGGTGGCAATTGCAGGGGAGGGCCAGCCATGTGGGAAGCTGGAGCCGCTGGACCTGTGCTGCCAGCGTGGAGGTAATGCAAGCTGGGTCCCTGTGGGTGGTGATGAATTTATAAGTGACTGAATTAAGGAGTTGCCTTGGCAAAGATCTCCTGCTGAGACATCAGCCTGTTGCTTAGAAGTTCATGGACAATGTGGGGTCCTCACCTCTGCCTTCCTGTCTGGGGACAGACCTATCATCAAAGCCCCCAGTGTAGGGAGGCTCTTACCTCTTGAGGGCTCCATCGGTGAGCAGGGTCCCCTTCTTGTTCCTCATCTCCAGTTTTAAGGGTTTACCCTCCGGCCTGCCCTGGCCCTGCCTGCCCCTGGGCTGGGCCTTCTGGAGGGGAGGCAGGTGGGAGCTCCTGGGGTGTGCCGTCCTCCAGCAGTGCAGCAAGTGCTGGTATGCCACTCGGAAATCCCTGTTGAGCGTCCCGTAGAGGATGGGGTTCAGGGCTGAGTTGGCATAGCCCAGCCAGAGAACAATGGACATGGGTGTGCCTTTCACCCTGCTGTCCCCCCACACCCCCCGGTACGTGAACACGGTGAAATAGGGGAACCAGCACACGATGAACGCTCCCAGCACCACTGCCAGCGTCACGGTGGCTTTGTGCTCCTTCACCATGGGTGGCATGGGGCTGTTGCACCACGTGTGGTTTATCCTCTTGGCTTGCTCCCTGGCTATCTTGAGTATCCGGTAGTAGGTGATGCACATGATGACCAAAGGGATGTAGAAGGTGAGCAAGGCATCCACTAGTCCGTACACGGGGTTCACCTCCAGCGTGCACTCCTTGTGGCAGCTGGGGGCTGTGTTTTGCACTGCTGTCCCGTTGGTGTTCCAGCCCAGGTGGATGGGCAGGAAGGAGACCATCAGTGAAACGGTCCAAATAACAACCAAGCCCACAGCCACGCGGGAGGGAGTGACCACCTGGCGGTAGCGGAGCGGGGTGGTGACGGCAAAGTAGCGGTCCAGGCTGATCATGAAGAGGTTGAGGATGGAAGCCGTGCACAGCATGACATCCAGGCTGGTGTAGATGTTGCACAAAATGCTGCCGAAGGGCCACTCCTTGGCCAGTTCATAGAAGGCAGAGAATGGCAGCACCAGGAGGCCCAGCAGCAGGTCGGTGATGGCCAGGGACACGATGATGCAGTTCGTCAAGCTCCGCAGCCGGCGGTCGAGGGTGACGGCCAGGCAGACGATGATGTTACCACAGAGAGTGATCACGATGAGGATGACGAGGCAGGACCCGACCAGCAGCTGCAGGGGAAAGTCCATCCTGTTTTGAGAGCTTGTGTGGTTGTAACATGGATCCATGGTGTCGCTGCATGGATGGAGCAGTCCCGCTCTCACCAGCTCTGAAGCTGCGTGGAGTGAGCCTCTAACAGGCAGGCCTAGGGCCCTTCCCAAAGCAGCCCTTGGTCTGCAGTGACCTTGGAGAACATTGCAGAGTCACTTTATATGTTCAGCTTTGTGTGCTGGGAATGACACGGTCTAGGGAGAGACGTGGCCCTGCAACCCACTCGTGCCCATTGGCTCCATCTGGGAGCTCAGTGCTGGAGCTGATCCCCTGTGGAAGCTGCAACTGCTCCTTTTCCTTTCCTGCCTTCTCCTTTCCTCTGAGAGACCATGGGGTCAGGTCCTGTGGGATCTCACACCCTCTGCATGTTTGGTTGGTGGCAGTGGTGAGCAGTGCTCCAGTAGGGACAGAGCTTTGCCACCTCCCAAGGACAACCTGCAAAGGAAAGTGTCTGGTGAGACCCTGCCACAGGTTGTCCAGAGAAGTTATGGATGCTCCATCCCTAAAAGAGTGGCAGGCCAGGTTGGATGGGGTTTGGAGTGACCTGGTCTAGTGGAAAGTGTCCCTGCCCGTGGCAGAGGGGTTGGAATGAGATGATCTATAAGGTCCCTTCCAACAAAAACCATTCTGTGGTTCTATGAAAGCATCAAGCCAGAGCTGAACTGGGCAAAGATCCTTTGAGCTTCCCCTCCAACCCCTCCATAAATGGGGTGTCTGCACCTCTCTGGCTGCTCCAGCCCACTTAACCCCAAATTGGAAAGTCCTTTGGCAGCCAGGCACACGTGTGCCTGCCAGCTGGGCTCTCCCAGCCCTAGGGGTGCCCATGTAATGCAGGGATATTGAGAAAGGGGCAGGGATTCTAAAAGCATCACATTCCTACAGGCTTACAATGAAAGCAAGAACTGGGAAGATATGAAGAAAGAATTTTCCTGAGAAAGCAGTTCTTATGCAATCTAGCAAAATTAATCACAACTACGTAATTTCTGAAGCTTGGCTGTGGCTGTCAGTCTCATTAAACTTTGCCCTTGTGTCTGTGCTTTGCAGCAGTCCCTGCCTTGGGTTGGTCCCTGCCATCACCAACCACAGTAGCTCCTGTAGCCCATATAGGAAATCTTTGCTCTGCTCTGGGCCCTGGGAGGGAAGAAGAACATCCCTTTGTAGACTTACTTTTCATGGCTATTTTCTGTCTGGACATAAGTAACAAAAAGCTGCATTTTGCAAGGGCAGAAACAACACAGCAAAGCCCCTTAACATCCAAAAGATCTTCGAACTGCTGATTGTGGTGATCTTCAGGGCCACACCACTAATAGATTCAAAGGGGCCTTGGGTCCTGTGTGATTGGAAGCAACACCTGTATCGGGAAGGTACCTAAAGAGGAATTGAGGCACTGCAGGGGCAAGAAAGCAGGCTGGGAACGGGCTGAGGAGCCAGACTGACTTTGCTGAGACCCTCCTGGAACTTCCTGTGTCCAAGCTGTGGTTTCCCATCATGAGCTTCCCAGATGAGATGATGGCTCTCCCCTTCCTCGTCGATGTGCTGGTGTGGGAAAGCTGCACTGCTCCCCACGGGTGGTGCGTGACCCAGCTCTCCAGGCCCTCTGCACCCCATGGAGCCGCAGTGGAGCCCTGGCTGGTGGTGCCCAGGCTTGTGCAGGAAGGTAAAGCTGATTCTCTGCAGAGTGCAACAGGCTGCAGTGATGGAACAATTGGAAGAAGCTCCAGGAAAGGAAAAGGCCCAGCCTTGTTAGGTGAGATGTTAAGGTTAAACTCACCCTGCAATAACAAGATAACACTCTGCTGCAGGTTGAAATACTCTTCAGATGGTTTATGTCTTTGACTCAAGGTTAAAGGCATGGGGGCCACGGGAGGGAGTTTACCAGGGAGACTGCACGAGTAAATAACCACGGATTGCCAGGAACAATGCGGGGCAGAGATTGGGACTGGACCACTGAGATTAGAGGCGATACCCACAGCCCTGCTGCTTCTAAAGGTATTGAAAGTGAACAACAAGCCGTGACCCAGCCTGTGGGGAGCCTTCTGCCGAGCAGAGCAACCTCACTGCCAGGCAGGAGGCCCTCTGAGTTTGGGTGCTGGGATTCAGGCTGTGGGGAGAGGGGTGTGATGCTTTCAGCCCCGGCGTGTGGAGCAGTTTCTCACCTCCTGCCGCAGCGCAGGCTCCTGCCACGGGAAGCTCTTTGTTCTGCACAAAAGGAGCGTGGAACAAGCTGAACGCTGCCTACCCGCTGACGGCGACGAGGAGAACAGGTTGTTCTCTCAGAAGGGAATTTCCAAGTGAAAGGGATGTTTTTTCATTGCTCCCAACATGTGGAAATGGCAGATTAAATTATAGGGGGAGTAGCACACTTAGGAAATGCTGTGGGTAGATTGCAGCCTCCTACGTGGCTGCTTCACCACACACCAACAACCTGCTCCTGCCTCTGGCTCTTGCAGCTCACAGGGGCTCTGCTGGGCCTCGCCTTGGGCTCTGCTGTGGGTCCCAGCTCTGGGCACATCGGCACGTTCGGCACCTGCTGCGGTGCCAGGGCCATTCCTGGTGCAGTGCCCTGCACTGCAGACCCACCCAGAAGGAGTTTTGCTTCTTATTGCTTTTTTAGATTAACTCAGGGCAAGGAGCGGGCACTTGCAAGGGGACAGAGGTGTCCCCACTCCTGCAGAGGAGCCCAGATAGAGCTGGGATCTCTGTGTCTCAATGCAGGGCTCAGCTGCCCGCAAACTCTTGGGATGTGCCTCCACGGGATGGGACAGGACCTGCCTCCTGTCAGCATGAAAGTGTGATGCTGCAACCCTAACTGTGGTGGAGGTGCGGGAGACTTTCCCATACTCCTCAGCCAAATTATTGCACGGAAAACTTCCCCCAAGTGAACATAGCCTCTGGATGTGGTTTTGCAGGAAAAGCAGCCTGGAGGGCTGGTATAGATGGGGGGCTGTCCCCTCACTGCCGTCAGGACACAGTCCCTGGGACAAGGCATCCAGCTCGTGGCTCTCTCCTGGAGCATTGTCTCCCTGGGACTCAACATCCGTCCCTGGCTTTCTGCCCAGGTCACTCGCAGCCACCTTTAATACCTGTGTCCTCTGCTCCTGTTGTGTTTTGGCAGAGTGAGTTGATTTCCTCCTTGATGTATGAGTGGAGCAGCTGTTTCCCATGGCAGTCTTTCCAGCAACAGCCTGAATAAATGATACCCTTCCAGCCCTGTCTCACCAGGCAGCTTTTACATTTTACCTGATTATCCTCATTATCACAGCCTGGACCTGTTACTGATTCAAAATCACCCTCCTGACATTGAAGGAACCAGAGCAGGGCGTTGCTTCTGGGTCATCTTTCTAGTGCCTTTTCCAGTGGGCCTGGCATTCTGATGGACATTATCTCTGCTGTGAAGACTTGTCAGGTTGCATTTGTTTTGCTGAAGTCATTCTGGGGTTCCCTAAAAGCTGGATATTTTTCCTATGGTGTTTTCAGCTGCTTAGAGTAGCAATTTTTGCTGTTAGACCCCAAGCATATGAATTTGTGCCAGTCCAGTGTGTTTCTGTTAATATTCAGATCCTCTGGTTCTTCTCCTGTAGTACTTAGTCCCTTGTCCAGTGCAAAACTTTTCCCAAGTTTCTCACCAGTACATTTTTCTTAAAGAAACCCTCATTTTCTGAGCCAAGATCACTAATGAAAACCATTAAATAAAATTTACCTCTAGGCTGATCTTTAAGGAACGCTGTTAATAGCCTTCCCTGATGCATTAATGATCCTTCCATCGTAATATCCTATCATCTCCCCATTATCCTCTTTACAATTCTCCTAGTAATTTCTCCCTTCTCTTGCCTGAACAGATATTTTCTGCTCTGTTGCAGTCCGTGTTACATTTGATCCACTGCATTCCCCTTTAAAATGGCATTTATCTCCTCTGGGAAGGGGGCTGTGATTTATTCACAGGAAATTTCTGTTGCATTTTACCTTTTTATTGCCCTTCCCCATCTTTTGGCATCCTTTCCTTCACCACCGTTAATTCCAGCACTTTGTGCATTTTTGTAGTAAGATTAATGGGATGCAGTGCCTGCTCCAGCAGTATAGGGAATGCATTGGCTGCTCTCCCTTCCTGTGCTTTTACTTCTGGCATGACAGCTTTGTTTCAAACCTGTTAAGTCCTGAGAACATGGGCACCATGAGCAGATACATGGGCAGAGAGAAGCACTCAGCGGGCGCCTGAATGTGGCAGCCTGTCTTTGGGAAGTGTTTCCCACTTCTGGAAAGGGCACCAAGGGCTCAGGAGGAGCTCCACATGAAGCATTTTAGCTCTGTCCTGAGGACAGGAAAGCTCTGCTCTGGCAGACCTGAAATGTTGCTCTGCCTCCCGCGTTAGCTTCTTTCTGAGAAAAGTGCTGGCAGAAGTCACTTAGGAGCAAAGTGAAATCCGTGGCCATGCAGAGCTTGCAGCAGAGCATCAAGGCTTTTTCTAAAATTATATTCAACTGCTTCCTGAGATTAAACATCTGGGCATGCTGGGAGAGGTACTTCAACCAAGGCTGAGATGGGCAGGAGAGTGGGGGTTTCTTCTGGTCTGAGAGAGGATGTTTGAGCTTTGATGGTGGGAACTGCAGGGACCCTGGGAATGGGCTTCTTGATCCCCTGCCACAGTCGTGAGCCCAACTCACAATGGGACAAGAGCAAGTTTGCCAGAGGTAGGACTTGAAGGCAATGTGAGAGAGGACAAACATGAGGGGACACTGGTGTCCTGCCTGGCTGCATCCCCAGACACTTTTGTCCCTGCTGCTTGGGCTTTTCTAGAGCCTGGTGCTCTCTCTGCCCCATCCCAGTGATATGTGATACAAAGCAGCAATTATTCCCTCTGACATGAGCAGAGGGGCTGGGGGAGGCAGGACGAAATTCCCATCACTGCCACCAGCCCAGGAGGAAAAGGGCTCTGTGGGTAAGAGGCAGTCCAGGACCCCTGAAAGCACGAAACATGAGGAGCTATGTGGAACCCGGCAGAGCAGTCAGCATTTCGAAAGTTTTCTCTGCAGAGAGAGTGCCCAGGAAAGGTGAAACTGCAAACAGAGGTGTCAGGCTCCTGGGTGTGTTTAAAGCTGCCTGAGCTCCCTCCTGCTGAAGCCTTTTCTGGACAGGGAACAGCGAGCACCACACACCCCTGAGGACTACCCACCCCTCCTGGGCTACAGCCCAGCTTGGGGGTACCCTGCCCCGGGGGTACCCTGCCCCGCAGAGACGACCGTGCCCTGGGATGGGGCAGCAGCAAATGCCCACCAACTGGCAGGGTGTGGAGGGTGGATGGACGGGCAGGAGTGCTTGGAGAAAGGGCTCGGGCAGCTCAGTGCAAGAAGTCAGCAGCAAACCTCGTGGGGAGGCTGCTTGGGCAGAGATGCTGCACACCACGGATGTGCAGGGCTCTGCCTCTGTACCCTGGGCACACTCCACCCTCGCCCGTCCTCTGACACTGATGTTCTCAGATCCAGCTGTCCCCACCAGCAACAGCCTAAAAAGGTCCCCAAACTGGCCTCCACTCCAGACATCACAGGATGCTGACGGCACAAGCGTCTGACGAGTGACACCCTCTTGCTCTGACCCAGGAGGCCCATTGCAGGGTGCTTAGCACACCCCAAACTCAGCAGGGACCCACCAACCCCTCTGAATCTCACTTAGAAAGTATTTTACCAGCGTAACAACTAAGCAAGAAGTAAGGCAAAAGCTTTACCTGGGAAAAGTGCTGCTTTCCCACAGCTCCTGAGTGAGTGGGAGCCTTCAGTGGCTGCGCTGACTCCAACTTTCCCCCGATGCGTGTGGCTCAGTTGTGAAGGGAGAAGCGTGTGCTGCGAGTGGCGGCTGCCTCCGTCCCTCTCCTCTCCTCCTCCCTCCCTCCTCTCCTCCCAACCTCCCTCCCCGCTCTCGTACCAATATCCAGGCAGCGGTGACTGCAACATGAGTCAGACCTCAAGTGGGTGGGATCAGAGCTGTGAACTCAGACACCGAGGTTATCATCCGGCAAATTTGAAATGCTGAAAGTGAGCCCAGCTCCGAGCACACGGTGTGTCGGGCTCCGCCGAGCTGTGCCTGGCACAGAGAGGGGGGTGGGATGCCTGCTGCCTCCGGCTGCTGCTTTCTTGGGTGATACCATCACCTTCCTCACTTACCTGAAGTTTCAGGACCCTTGCTGCTGGTTTGCCATGTGCAAAGGTTCCCTCCTTCCCGGCTCTCTTCTGCAGGCACACATCTGCCTGCTGTCAGGAGCCTTGATGCGGTCACTCGCTGCCAGATTTTGGCTCTGCAATCCCTGCGAGCCCCCTGAAGCAAGCACAGCCGAGTCTGGAGATGGGTATCAGAGATGGCTCAGGGAGGATGGTGACTCTTGGGCTGAACTGGGGAGAGATAAGGAAAAAGGTGGGGTGGCTGTAAAGAGGGTGGAGGAAACTGGAGCCCAGCCAACATTGGGGTGCACATTTGCTCCTTGTGCAAGTGGACGTGGCAGGAAAAGCCCACACAGACAGGCTGGGGGTTCTGCACCACCCTGGGGAGAGGCTTCCCATGCTCTGGGTCAGTGGCAGAGACACTCCTGGCTGGGAATCTTTCCCTCAAGTCTGCGCTCACCTCTCCTGAAAATTGTCTCCTTTGCGTGCGATAGCAGGGAGGAACCACACGAAATGACAAACAGGCAGTGACAGCCTTTCGTGTCTCTCAGATCTTTCATCTGTGGGTTTCAAAGCACTATGCAAATATCAGCTGCTGGGCCAGCTGTGCGAGGACCTGTTTCCCCTTTTAGCTCTCCCTCCTGAGCAGAGCAGGTCCCGGGCTGTCAGCAGAACTCCAGCGAAGCTTGGCCACCTCTGGGGAGAGCAGCGGAGGGAGCAATGCCCTGTGAGGGAGGTGCTTCAGTCCTCACCAGACTCTTCTGGGTTCCCCATGCAAATAGCCAAGGATGGATTGATTTCAGTCTGGATGTGGCCCTGGGCACACTCCCTGCTGCTCCCCCAGCTGGGCTGAGCTCCCCCAATGCCCTGCACTGGGAATGGAGAGCACATCCCAGCCTCCATCTCTGCCAAACGGGGATTCCGGCGGCACTGGCACACAGACCAAAATGCCTTTGATCTGTTTATCTCTGCAGACCAAAGCACAAATCTATCTTTAATAAGCTTACGATCTGCTGGAGCCAGAGAATTTTCCCGTTGATCAGCAGCCCTGTGATGTGTCTGGGTAGCTGAGCCATGGACTGGCTGCTGGGTGCCTCTCAAGTGGCTGGTGTGTGCAGCATGCGATGCGGAGGGATCCTTCCTCAAAAACAAGATTCAAATCTGCTCAGGAATGTCTGCGTCAGCTGAAGTTGCTGGGGTGTTGATTTATTCCAGGGGCCCTTGCTTGGCTCTGCTCAACAAGGGACCTTTCATTAGGAAGTCTCAGGATGGGAAGTGCCATGTAAGGACAAAGTGCTCTGGTTGTCAGGGCAGGATTCCCTCTCCAGCCCTCTTGCACTAATCTCTCCCATTAAAAGGCCCTTGCAGCCCACGGGGTTCAGTGTGCTCTATCTTCCCAATGCCTCTGGGGAGATCTGAGGGTGCATTTTGGGATGCAGTGGCAGAGCGGCTTCAGATTTGCAGGGCCCTCTGGTTTATAGGGAAACCCACGACTTCTGCAAACCCATGAGCACGGGAGATCCTCCAGATCTGACCTGATGCAATGGCTGGGTGACTGTGGAGCCTCTGAGGGGCTGCTGGGGTCGTACACTCAATCTGAGTTCAGTGGGGAAGAAGTAGAGCCTGCATGGACCGTGCAGTGAGGGTGGGGAAGCGGCCGGATCTCGAGCTGAAAGAGCCACACAGGGCATTCCTGCTGGCAGGGCCTGCTGGGCACTGTGCATCTGCGCCCTGGCAAGTGGCAGATGTGATACCTGCAGAGCCTGTGGCTGGAAAACATCGTCGTCGGCAAACTCTGAACATGAAAGAGGCATTTGATACTCATCAGACCTGATGGGTGACCTGCCACACGGCCACCTCGGCCAGGCTCACCGGGCTGCATGGGGCAAGCAGCAACCAGAGACACTCATAAGCTGGAAAACTCCCTGAGTGAGCTGTGCTGAGCCATGGAGTGAGCAATGAGTCAGGAAATGGTGCGAGGCCGTTGACATGAGAGCTGTGTGTGGTGTAAGCAGCAGTTATTAAAGGCCACAGCAATGCTGAGAGATGGAAAAGTGCAAGAGAAGTCAGGGAAACTTTGGGACTCCAGGAATGTGAGATTTGGCAAAGACAAGAGCTCCTGAAAAGCCTCAGATGGTGAAGATATGCCTGGAAGGTGGCAGCCAACCTGGGAAATCACATATGGCAGCTCAGTTCTGAGAAGGGCTCAGAGGTGCAGCTCTGTGCTGCTCTCCCCAGCATGAGCTGGGTCTGGAAAAGCCAAAGGAGGAGAGAGGAGGGGAGTAGAAAATATGTAGAAAACAAAGCATCTGGGTACAGAGCAGCTCCTTGGGCAGTGCAGGCTGAGAGGAATTGGTGAGGTGTCCCTTGGGTTTTAGAGACATTTGTGTGAACTCTGGCCGAAGATTGTGGATTAGGGAAATAGTCTCATGCTGAGGTGTTTCCTCTGGAAAAAATAAAAAGTAAAAAGCCATGGAAAGGTACTGACCCCACCACAGGCTGCTGAACTTCCTGGCTGGCAGAGAGAGGCCAGTAACTCGCTTAAATCATCTGAACACTTTTATTTCAAGTGGATTATAAACAGGGTGAAAATAAAAGACGGAGACCTCCTCGATGTGCTAATATGCCTTTCTCCTTTTAAAGCAAATAATTTCTAGTTAAATCCTGTCCTGGACAAATAACACATTATGACAGAAATCTCTGATATTCTCTGCCAGGGGCTGTGTATGCCAGAGCATACTCGTGGGAAATAAATATTACAGGGAAAGGACTTGTACAGCAGCTGCAGTGAGTCTGGGGCTGTGCAAGGAACTGCTCCTGCCTGCAGACCAGGCAGCTCCCCAGGGTGGTGGGAGACCCTTGCTGGGCTGTGGCTGAGCTCCAGAGCAACATCCTGCTTGTGTATGTATTTCTGGCATGCCATTAATCCTGGCTATTCCGGGAATATCTCTGCCCAAAGGCACCTTTCCCGTACTGGGAAGCATGTAATGGAAAAGAGGAGGATGCTCAGGCCTTTTCCACCCTTTTGTTTTCTGCAGTGCTGATCCCAAGGATGCTTAGCAGGATCCCATCTGCTGTGATATAGTGTCAGACTATAGACACAGTCTGTGACATATTTCTTAGGATTCTCTGAGTGCAGAGAGAGGATGTTAGAGGTTTATTTCCAGGTTGTCGCTCTGTTTGTGTTACACAAAGCTCTCCAAGCTCTGATGAGTAGTCGGGAGTGCTGCTGGCTCCACACTACTACGGAGCTTCTTCAGGGAGGTGAAGGCTCACGTTTTCCAGTGTGTCCAGGGTCAAGGAGGGTTCTCTGTTCACTCAAACGGAGTTCATAGATTAAACCGTGCTAGGGAAGGAGCGATTTGTGGACACCAACACAGGGGTTTTCACCTCCTGATGCACTGTAAAGAGAAAAAGGACCAGCTGAGGTCCATGGGAGGAAGTGACAGTCATTCCCTCCAAACCACAAGGCTGTGAGGGGAGTGGGAGCCTTGGCACAGTGTGACCTGCCCACCTCATGCACAAGGAATTCCCTGGGAAGGGAGCAACTGGCTACGGCTCCAATGAGAGGGTCTTTTGGGACTTTTTCACTAATGCCGCCCAATGCAATTATGCACATACTTGTTTTCCAGATAAATATTTAATCCTCCTCCAAACACCGCTGAGTTTGTGGCCTGGGTGATATCTTGTGGTTGATTTGGGACTGTGCAGAGCTGTTGCCCTCTGAGTGTGGAAGAGGCTGAGCTGTGGTCCAGGAGCAGGGTGGGAGAATGGAATGCTCTAGGCTTCACCCCTGCTCAGACCTCTCCCTCCCAGCATTCCTGGGCCCTCTGTCAGGAAGGACAGCCAATTTCTGAAGGAATGATCTGTCTGGTTTCAGTTTGGGGCCAGTGAAATCTGATCTGTAGATGTAAGTGTCTGTTTTGAGGCTGTTTGGGTGGTTTAGGAGCCCTCAGGGCTGGAAGGCAGCTCCTGCCCCAGTCACTTCACAGGGAAGGACTCCTTGCTTGAGCCTCAGGAGCTTCCAAAGCCTTTCCCTGCAAAGCTGGCAGGAGGCTGTGCTGCCGGGCACGGGGCAGGAATGAAAGGATTAGCAAAACGCTCCCCTGCAGCGGGACCGCCGTGGGGCTGGCAAGGAGCACGGAGCTCTGGGCACGGACCTGGATGCAGGCATTGCCCAGGCAGGCTGCTGGCCACCAGCTCCCACCCTGCCTGGCCCCTGTGCTGGGACCCTGCTGTGCCCCTGCCTGACCTGCCAGCACGAGCAGCCGGGGCACGGGGAGGCCCTGCAAGGACCGAGGTTGCAGAGGGACCACGAAGCCAACGCGGTGCTGAGCTGCTCCCAGCGTGAGATGAGGAGCTGGGCATCAGGGTGGATGCACAGCACCAGCAACCAGGTTCCCCTGTGCCACCTCCATCTCCTGTCCCACTGCAGGTAACTCTGTCAAAAGTGGGACTGCATCTCTGGGATGATGATCCCTGGTGCAGTGGTGCTGCAGCAGCAAGTCAGGTAGGGCTGGGGAAAAGAAGAAGAGGATCTTTCTGCCCTGACCCACAGTGAGAATGTCCTCTGCTGCGGGTGGGAATTCTCACAGTCCCAGGCTTGATCCTGCCTGGTGCCTCCCCCTTGTTTCGTGTGTACAGGAGGACCTGGAGCATCTACCAGGGTGGGAAAAACCAAGGACAATCTTCCTTTTCATGGAGGGTGAAAAGCTCCAAGGATGAGGAGCACACGTGGTAGAGGCCTGGAGAACATGTCCTGAGAAAAGACTGATGGGATTTTGACAGAGCAGATGTCATGACCTGCTTATATTTCCAGTTTTGCCACAGGGAAGGTGAGTGGGAGCTTTGTACCCCTGAGAGAATGAGTAGTAGCCAAGGGCTTAGAGTGCAAAATTTAAGATTAATTTAGACTTACTCATCATAAGGGTAGTCATGCACTGGAGGGAATTTCCTACGGAAGTGTAGGTTGGACAAAGTCCCGAAGTCATCAGGGAGTTGGAGCACCTGGCGAGAGGCATCTCTAGCAGCAGCCACCCACCACGTCCTTGCACTGCTTTCACATCTTCCATCTCCACAACCCCCCGTACCACGAACTTCTGGGAACCATCAACGTGGGAATGGCCGTAGCTGCTCAGGGCGCCAGACCTGCTGTCTAATAATAATCACCTATTAAAAAAAAAAAATTAAAGCAGGCGGTGAAATGTGCCTGGAGTCTTCCCCATGCAAACCACAAGCTGAGACTTGTGACAGGCACTCAGAGACAGCTGTGCTGTGCCCAGAATGGGTTCTCCTCTGGACTGGTCCTGCCTTGTGCAGGAGTTGTGAGAGCCAGCATTGCAAGCCAACAAATTCCCAAATATACACTTTTTTTTTTTCACCCTTACACAGCCTGGAATGAGGCCAAAAGCGTAGGGCAGGAATCTCTCTCCAGATAATTAATTCTTGCAAAGAGACAATTTGTTAAGCAAGAGAGGCTTTTAATTTGTAAGAGCTCATCTATTCTTATTGTATCTTTTAAACTGAAGGAAGCAGCGTTGATCAAAATAGTCTGGAAATAGAAGATTTTAATTTAGAGGCCGTGTTCAATGTGCTGACAAAAATAGGAAACAGCTCTCTCAGAAGAGCACGCTCCCCCTAAAACCCGGCTGGAGTGTGCAGGGTGTGCTCCAGAACTGCTCAAATCATTACAAATATGCTCAGAAATGTTTTAGTGAGATTCAGCTGGACTGGCTGAGGAAAGTCAGGACTGTCTCCACTGCTGATTTCTGCCCATGGGGCTGATTCCCTGTCTGCAGGACTCCCACTGCCACGGCGTGGGATGTCTGAGGGGAGGCAGGGAATGGGGTTTGGGCGAAGCCAAAGTGAGCTTTGCAGCCTTGCAGGAAGTGGGAAGACCCATTTAGTTTAGGTTATAGAAGGGATGGGACGAGAGATGGGGTAATTTCAAGGGCTCCTGGCCAGGTGGTTGAACCGACTCCTACACCCTGGAGAAGCACCTGCATTTCCCTTGTCCCAAGCTCTGTGTAGTCCAGTGGGACCCTAAACTGCAAGGCAGGCAGTGAAGGAAGTGAAAAAGAGCCACGATGGGCCAGGGAAAAGCTGTCAGACTGGCCTCCCACACCCAGTGGCCTCCCAGCTCTGTGCTGGGACAGGATCAGCACAGCCCCCTGTGCTGGGATGAGCTGGGGCTGCTGCAGCGCAGGGACCTGGAAACAGGAAACTGGGAACAGGAAACGTTTTCCATTTAGCATCTTTCCATCAGAAAACACGAATTCTTCAAAGCTGCCAGTCTGTGCCAAGAAGGATACGTTTTGACCAGTCTCCTTATTGCACTTGCTCTTTTGAAGTATCTATGTTTAGAAATCTTTGTGAAGTCTTGCATTGACACTTCTCAAAGGAGAATGGGTTGTTTTTTGCTTTGAAACAACTTATTTAGAAATAAGTGCTCATCTGCAGCATAACAAGTAGGTAGGGCTGTAGCAAAAGCTGAAAATGTGAAAAGACCCTTTCTGTCTTTGCTCTGGACATCTTGTTTGCAAAATATATTGAGATCCCAACTTTTTGTCCCAATTCAAGCTGGGAATTACTCTCTTTTAGGTTTGTGCACATATGCCATTTCTTATCTAGTGGAAAAGCTGCATGAAACAGCCAGTAACAACGGGAAATTAAATGCTGTTGTCTGTAAAAGATGAAGGACTCTACCCAAATGAGGCATTGTTCCCTAAAGACTGCTGATCTGTTGAGAAAGAACTTGCTGTAAGGATTGTATCAGCTGGATGGAGGAGAGGAGCCAGCCTGTGGGCAATTCGCTTGGAAGCAGAATCGACTCTGCTTCAGCTTAAGAAATAATAATCTATAATGAAGTGGAGGCAAAAGAGAAAATGGGTTAGAAATTGAGTTAGAGCTGTGGTTGTTCCAGCACTCCCCTGCGGCCCTGCACAGGCTGAGCCCCCGGACCCAGCCTGTTTCCCATCCATCTCCGAAGGCTGCAGAGGCACCGGGAGGTGCAGTGGGGCAATTCGTGCTGGGGGATGCCAGCTTCTTGGAAAGAGGGTGATAAATTCCGAGGTAAATCACTGCGAATAAACAAAGCAGTGCTGCTGGGCTCTGCAGCAGGAGCCTGGACACGCTGGGAGCTGCGTGTGCAGGCTCTGTGTGGCGGCATTAGATTAGCATAGCTGATTAGGCACGTCGCAGTCTCCGCTTTCTGCTCAGCAGAGCTGCGCATTTTCCTGGAAATGTCTAGAAATCAGACGGCAAGTCGAGAGCTTCAGTCATGGGCAGGAGAATTAGTCCTCACATGTGTGCCACAGGCAGGCAGGAGCTGAAGGGAATGAGATGTTCCTGAAATATTTTTGGCTGGGACTGAAACTGGTCAGAAGTCGTGAAGCTGGGATGTTCCCACAGTGATGCTCCAAGACTGCTGCTCCGGGATCTCCATTTTCCTGGGACGTTGCAGACCCGTGAATGCCGTGAGCCCTGCGCTGGTTTGGGGCAAGATCATCCATAAAAACCTTGCCTCAGATACTGTCCTAGCCCTGCCACCCCTGGAATTGGGTGCCCAGGAGCTGAGCTGCCACCAAGCCCATGGACCGGTCCCCATCCCCCGGTGCTGTCGGGACAGTGCCAAGGTGCTCCAGCAAACACTTTGCTGCAGGTGAGGTAGATTAGATCTCCACTCCTCCCATTTATGGAGGCTATATCTTATCTGCAATACCTTATCAGGCTGTCTGGCACCCTTGGGGGAATGGAAAACAGTCTGGTAGCTCCGAGCTCCAAATCCTCCTTCCCTTGGACTTTGCTCTACGCCTGTCATGTGGCATGGGACACCTGAAAGGTCTGTAGCTGGGAGAGTGGCATTTCCCCCTCTTTTCAGCAGAGATGCTGTGTTTTCTGTTCTCCTTTCCCATGCTTGGCGAATGTTTCCATGGCAGGTTTCAGTGTCAGGTGTTCAGTGCTGGGGGACAGGAACCAGCTGTGCCCATGGTGTGAGCTCGCTGCCCTCTGACTCAGTCTGGAGGGATGTGACATTTCCATGTCTGTCTCCTCATTCCTGTTATTCTCATGCCATCTGCACAATGGCATGCTGTTAGATAGAAGATGCATTAGCTTTAGATCACTCTTGGACTAACTTTAATCTATACCCCATCCTCTCTGCACAGCAGCTCCATTCCTCCTTTCCTTTTGTTACTCTGATCTATATGGCTAAACCTTCCCTTTTTATTTGTCTTGTCCTCTTCTGCAAGAGCCAATTCAGCCTGACCTTTGCCAATTCTCATTTTTTGTCTTGGGCATTTCAAGACATAGGGTAGGCTGCCTTTTTCCTTTGCCGCACAATCCTTTTGCCCCATCCCTTATCAGCTCTCTCTCTGTCCTTTTAAGTAGTTATTTCCCTGGCCAGCACAAAAGCCCTTTCTGGGCTTGAAATACATGTTCCAGAGATCAAAGGTGCAAAACCACTAAAGGAGGCTTCAAGCCATCTCTGTGTACAAGTCCCCAGACTCACCACCCAGCTGGTTTTATACTTAGGGATGGACACATGGCAGAGTCCATCATCAGCAGCACAGCACTGGGCTGGGACCAAGGGCCCTGGCAGCTGCACAGAGGTGGAAGAAGGTCCACAAGAAAGGAAAGTCCTTGCTCCTGAGGATTAAGATGAGAAATGGTCCTAGTGGTTTATTTTTATCTAGAGCTCTCCTATTTCTGGGGGCACCATCATGTACTGAGTGATGTTCAGAGCTGCAGCTTGGCGGCCGTTCTGCCCTGCTCCCTCCACAAGGTTTGTCCTGATTTGACATTAAAGAGGGAATTGGAAAGAAATATCACCTTGCCTTTCTTGTGCTGCTTTCTTTCCAAGCTGGGAAATTTAATGTGAAAATCAGCTGTGGCCATCTTGCAGGGCAGAAAGAGAGCATGAGAGTTGTGCAGGATTTGGGGTTTGTGGGTCCCAGAAGAATCATTAGGGAAGGAATGGTAATGCAAGGCTAAAGGCAGCTGGAGAGAACTGTTTTATTTAATTTGGCCACGTGCCTTAAAAAAAAAAAAGATGAAAAGAAGAAAAGATAAGATGGAAAAAAAAGGAAAAGATAATAAAAAGAAAATAGAAAGGTCAAAGCTCTTGTTCAAACACCACCGTGGTTTTGGGAAGCCTACACAGTTCGTTAGTCTCCCTCCTGTCCCTGGTGCCCTGGGAAGGACCAGGACTGCAGAGCTCCTCCAGCTGTGTCATTCCTGACAATTGTCATTCCTGTGTTGGAGGCTAAACCCATCCTCACTGCATGGGATGAACTGGATCCCAGCCAGAAGACTTTGCAAGGAAAGCAAACAGTTGCTTCTTGCCTTCCACGTCCTGTGGTCCTTCTACAGCTTTGGGCACGGCCAGGGACAATTTCATTGTGGCCTATGTCAGCTGCAGCAAACTCTGAGTTCTGGTCCTTCAGCCTTGTATCTCTGCCTTGTCTCTCATCTCACCAGGCAGCCCTTATCCTTCAAATCCCAGCTTGAAAATACCCTCAGGCTGGTCCATGGGACAAGCACTGCCAAGTGCATCCTGAGAAACCTGTTACTGGGGCCACTCTGATGTGATGGAGCAGCTGGTCCTCAGCATCACCCTCCCAGACCTCCTGTCCCTCCACCTCTGCAAGGAGAAGTGACATTCCTTGACATCTTTGACTCTGCTGCCTGTGCATAAACTCCTGTTCCCAGCCCTCCTCGTGGGAACTGGTGCCTTTGACTCTTGCCCCATGGCCGGGGCCGGTCTGACTTGGCACAAGGATCCTGGAGTTGAAATCACTGGAGTGCAGCAGGGTAGGAGACGCGCTCCATCTGTCTGGGATCAGGAAACACATCCACAGAGGCCAAAGGCTGCTCCAACAGACAGGAGTCTTTCACTTTGCTGCCAACACAACTGTTTTTCCAAGGCATAACTGTTGCCAGAAATCTGTGGAATCGAGACCTGCTATTTCTTCACTTCTAAACAAAATAAACCCCAGTTTGCTTTCTGCTGAGTAGAAAAGCTCTCGTCTCAGAGAATAAAATCAGGCAGAAGGAGAGCACATGCTTGTTTCCTCTCTCATTCAGTAATGATAAATTCAGGGAGAGGGGAGTTATGTTTCAGGATTTTGGAGAGGGCACATGGCCTGGGCATGATCTAATATGTACAGGGAAGCCTCATCCCTACTTGCAAGGTGTTTTAAGCACCTTTCCAACCTGATCATCCTTTGGAAGTGGGCAGGCTCATTCTCCCTGGTGCCTTAGGCACTGGCAGCAGCGTGCAGAGCTCGCTGCCTTTGCAGCTTAGCAGAACGATCATGCATAAAATCCCCAGGTAATTTACCCTGAGTGGGATCCTGTGATTTGCTGACATCCCTCATAAACTGAAACGAACATAAAAGAAATGAATGCGGAGTTGCTAATTTGGAAACTCATTTTGAATAACTTCTCACCAAAGTGGCAACGGTTTAGCGGGGAGCCCTGGTGATAAATAATAGTTGCTGAAATCCTGAATTGGCTATAAATTGGCGTCAAGGAGTGGAATCCCCTGCGTGTGGCTCAGCTCAGGGAGTTACTCTACGCTACGCTCAGCAGCAGCCGTAGGTGAAGACAGGGGTAGTTTTAGCTCCGTGAGGTCGCGGTAGCAGATGTCCTGACATACATAAACTAGAGGATCATATGTATCCTCAAATGTCAGCTCTGCTTTACATCCTTTACTGCTTCTGGGAGCTGCAGGGCTTTACACCAGTGGATTATCCGCCTCCCTTCTCTGCCGAGCACTCGTTCATTTTAGCCGCTTGATGTAATTGTGTATAAACTGGGAAGATCCCGAAGGGATCATTACTTTTCTGTACAAACTGCTTTCTTTATTCACATTTCACATCATCACCTGCAGGCATCCCTGAGACCAAGCAACATTTCCTTGCAGGGCAGGGTGTTCACACAGGGCTGCAGTGGCAGCAGGCAGAGAGCTGCTGTGCCCAGAGTTGGGACGGGATGATGGATGGGATGATGTGATCCTATATCCAAGCTGATTGTGGGGTCAAGATTTCCTCCTGGACACCTGGCTTTCCATCCTGGAGGCTCACCCTCCCCAGCTTCTCTGTAATGTTTGGTCCTGGAAAGGGGAATGAGGCATCTCCCCTCCAATACGCTCAGGAGGGATCAGCAGTAGAGCCACGGATCAGCAACTTCTCCCTCCCATGAGTTTGAGGCTGACTTGGCAGGGCTGCCAAGATCCACCTTCCAGCACCGTGGCCTGATGTGTAACACCTGCGAGGCTGGAGGGGGTGCCAGAAAATGCTGACGGTGAGCGCACAGCATGGTCGCAGGATTTCTGTGCTGAACACGACTGTTTTTTGGAAGTCACGAGTTTGGGATATAGTGAAGGTGAAATCAAAGTTTCTTTTCATCACATTTTGTCTTCCAAAAGAACTCCTGCAGCAGCTGCTTGTAGGTGGCTGTGATGCAGCAACACCTTCACGGGGTACAGCGTTTGCTCATCAAGAGGGGAGGCTGTGCTGGTAACGCTGCAGCTTTTGTGGGCCTCAGTCTGTGACCTCAGCAGAGCCAGTGGTGACATCAGCCAGGTCCCAGAGGCAGCTTCCATCAACACCGTCCTGAAAAGCATTGCAGGAGCAATTCTTTGTGGCCACAATCTTGGAAAGATGCATGTTTGTCTTTCAAAACCTTGTGACCACAGCAGTCGGTTGTTACACACACAGGGAATGAGTCAGAGAGGACAGCTCAGTTTTTCAGGTACTAATCTGGCACTCGGCCCCAGGAGTTCAAACTTTCTGTTTGGTTTCCTCCTTCAGCAGCATCTCTGACAGACCCATCTGTTGAGATGGTAGAAACCTGCTTATCTGTAAAGGAAATAGTTGTAAAGATTGTGAACTGTGGTAGCTAGACCACAAAAGCAAGGCAGCTTTTCCATCATAGGGATATGGAAGATTTTACCTGACTATACATATGCTTGAGAAAGATATATGGGAGTTCAGTGTTTCCTTAAGGATGTTTTGAATTTCCCAAGTGCTTTCATTTATTGTGGTGCCCTGATTATGTGTTTTTTGGCCCTGCTGAAACAATCATTACGAGCTGTGGCAAACCCAGAGCCAAGATCCCTCCATATAAATTTTCCCAACATTGAGTGATTGCTGGTTTCCTCCTCCTGCTCCTTCCCAAGCAAAGGCTGTAATTTATAACATACATTTGTATATTTTTAAATGTCCCTTCTGTATGACAAACAGCCCTGAAATATGCTACTATAAGAGACTCCAGGGAGGTTAGCCCTGCTTGAGGCATGCAGCTTTAGGCTGCACGTCCTTTGAAAGGCATGACATGTTTAAGAAACACCTCATGTCAGACAAACTGCTCACAGGCTGAAGACATCCAACAGCAGCCAGTGATGAATGTTTTGCGCAACAGAAGATGTAAATCTTATTTTAATCCTGTCCGACTCACGGCCAGCTTGTCCTGAGCTGGGCTCAGGGTTTGTGCTTTGTCTTCTGAGAGCATCTTGTCCCAATCCCCAGGGCGGGTGGTTGGCAATCCCTGGCTCTCTGAAGAGCAAAGGCAGAATGATGCTGTCAACTCAAAATGACTCAGCGGCCATAAATCAGAGCAGGAAACCTCCGGCTCAGAGAGATAGCGTGATGGAACCCATCTGACAGGGCAACCGTACTCCTGCCCTATGCAGGGTGGGTTCCTCTTATCTGGGACTTTGGTTTCTATGTGATCAAAACAAGCTCTGGGCTGACTGGGAGAGCTGCAGTTGTGACTGAAACCAGCTTGACCCTTCTGAACAGGTCTCTTCCTCGAGCGTTCTCCACGCCAGAAGGCTGATGTCAGGATTGCTTCATTCAGCAATGCTGGGTAAAGGCTAATAAACACCACTAAGAGCTTGCTAATAGCTCTAATTAGACTGCAGCTGATGCTTCATAAGTGGTAAGTGGTTCTTTCCTCCTCCGCCCCTTCCTTGCAGCTATTTCCTGGTGGAGTTTAGGAAGGTGAGGTGCATTAATGCTACTTTGGGAGACAGTCAAGATTCCCAGCTGCAAAATCACATTTTCCTCTTGGCTTTTTTTTTTTTTCTTTTCTGCAGGGGATCTGGCAGGGTTTTCTCAGGGCAACCGTCTGTTTCTGGGCCAAGCTGAGGTGTGGATGATACATTTGCCTTGGTATGTTGCTGGGAATAAACTTAATTTGGGAGTTTGATAGTCCAGAGGGAGAATGAAAATGTAGCTTTGATGAGTTCCTCACCCTTGCTGATGGGACTTTTCCTGGCTGTGAGAGGATCAGCAAGTTGCTTTCTCAAACACATGGGTAAGAGAAGGAAAAAAAGAAAGATTTGCTGTAGTTTTCTTTGTAGATTTTGTTTGTTCCTCTCTGTGGTTCTTTGTGGTTTGTTTTTTTTTTACTTTGAGTACTTCCTGCAGCAGGAGAGACTTGCATGTCAAGTCTTTAGCTGTCTTGTGACACACCGGATTTTTAAGCTGCTTTCTTTTTTTAATTAGCCAAGGATCCTGAGCATGAAGTCTGTGCACAGATGCTGTGCAAAGCACGTGCTCAGGGGCCCATCAGTGTTCAACATCTTTTCCCCAGCTCTTTGTCACTGTGGGGGCTGTGCACAGGAACCCTGGGGTACCCCTGGGCCAGGTCTGGGGGGGTCCCATCACCAGCAACACTCTGTGATGCTCCAGCCTTTACCTGGGAGCTGCATTTCTCATCCCAGTTCTCTGCTTACAGGCACTTCTCTTCTGTGCGTGAGCTGGCCATCGCTGAAGAATTCCACAGGCTCCTACAGCATCATGGAAAACACCGCTCACCACAGCACAGAACGAGGTGGGTTGGGAAGTTTTGCAGAGACTGAGGCAGCAAAGCCACGGGGCTCTGCTGTTCCTTGGCTTCAGGATCCTAATTCTGGCTCTGTTCTCCTACACCTTCGATTACAGCTCCTATAGCGCAGCTGAACAACCTGCTGTGCAACCTTCCTCCACAGGGATTCATGGGCATATTTTGAAAGTCACTTTACTCCAAGCCCCCACAAAGAAAAGAAAATCAAACCAAACATACTTTGGAATAAAGCACCAGAGCAGATGACTTGGAAATGGCTCTTGCATAGCGCTGGCGTTGGATGCAGGCATATGTCCCCTGATTCTGTGGACCTAAAATCAAGTAAGCACAGTGACTGTGTTAGCAGACCTTCTTTCCGTCTTACAGAGATAAAAGCAAGGAGCAGACTGGATTTTTGTGGGAGAGAGAGCTTTTTGAGTGGTGCTCTCCTTGAAACCTCTTATGAAAACAAAACAAACATCTACAGCTGGTAAAACTAATAAAAGCTGTCCCTCCCACAGCTTGGGACCATCCCTGCAAAACAGGGATTTGTTCTGTGTGCCTGGACCTGAGGGGTGCAGTCTCCCTACGGATACTGCCTGGGGGAGGGAAACAGGGCATTGCAGATAAAAAATGAGCTCTTGAGGATGGGCCACAGCATTTTGTTTTGGGCCACTGCAGGGTTTTGAGATGTGTGCTAAGGGTGGGGGAAGTAGAGGAGGGTAAAATGAGAGCATCTGGGCCCTCAGTAATAAACTGAGAAAAAGTTTCAACATCTCAGGGGTGGTTTTTATAGGGGGTGTGTGTGTCTGAAGGCCCAAGGGAGGTTTGCAAAGAGGAGGATGTTTGTCCATCCAGGACAGTGCTTCTGGGTCTTCAGTAACGTCTAGAACTAACATGGGATAAACTTCTTTCTGCAGAAGCAGGGCTATGACCTTTGGGGTTACATCACTTTCTAGAGGAAAGCTGAATTCCTCCTTTGGGATTCAGGGGAAAAACAATCCTTGAAATATGACCAAACTCTTGGCACGTTCTGTGCTGGTGACAGCACTGCAGAGTGCAGTGGAGATGAGTGCTCCTTATTCCCAATAACCCTTTCCAGCTGGGGATTCCCAACTGCTCTTGAACGGCAGTGACTTTTAAAGGTGCCAAAGTCATGTGGAGCTCATCAAATGCTGGCGTCAGTGCCTGGCAGAGACGGGCTCTATTCGGAAATGCAGCAAGGGCTTTCCGTGCTTCCTGGAAGCTGTGCCCAAGGGATGTGGTTCCCGGCTGTTTGAGGAGGTACAGAGCTCACTGCTAAATCCTCTGCACCCCAAACCCTGCCCGTGCCAGCAAAATGAGAGTGCAGGTTCTGGCTATGAAGTTCAGGCAGCTTCTTTCTGGCAGCCTCTGCCTGGATTTGGCAGGCAGGGGGACTTTGTGACATTTGTTCCTTGTCTCTGGGAGTGTGGAGGAGTCTGAAATGCCCTGACCCCATGCCATGCCTGCTGTGACACTGAGAAGGTGGCTTGTGCTGTGCGAGCCTGCAGTAAAGAATGCTTCCTCCTGCATTTCACACCAAACAGTTGGGAGAGCGGTGAGAGAATTGCTGTGGTGACTTTAGGTGGAAGAAACCCTCAAATCAAACTGAGCAAGTTGAGACACATAAAGAATGAAGCTTTTTAAAGGGAAAAAAAGAGCCCTGGGTGTGCTGTGAGCCACATGAGGTGTGCTGCGCTTGTGCTGTTGGGACAGGCAGAGCTGCCAGGACCTTGCTTGGTTGTTTTGGGGTTTTCTGAGCCAGGTTCACATATCCTGGGAAAGCAGAGCGTTGCATGCTATGGGCCAGATGCTGGTGGCACACGCTGGGAGGTGAATGGCTCTTGAATGTGAATGTAATGAAAAATCACATTTGGGAGCCTCCGTGGAGCAATTTGGAATAAAATCAGAACAATTTAACTTGGCTCCCAAATGACAATCCCACTGACAAGGCCCTCCAGGCTGGCCAGCCCTGTGGGTGACTGTGAGCTCTTGGGGCAGACGCTTCTCTGCCCCTTGATAGCACCCTCTGCTCCTCTCCAGCTGCTGTGTGTGCTCCAGGTGCAGCCCTGGGAGCTTCCCCAGGCCTTTCTGCAGCTCTCCAGTGGCCCCCTGGGCTCACCCATGTAGGAAGGTGCTGGTGTGCAGAGATGGGATGCCCTTCCACTTCATCCCTGCGGAAACTGAGCCCACGTTTCCCTCTCAAAGCCATCCATTCTCTTGCCCCCAGAGCTGTTTCACTCAGCTTTTTGCCCCTGCTGCTGGAAACCTTCACAGAGGAAAGTGCTGGTCTCTGATTGCTGCTTTGAGACCCTGTGAGGTTCTGCGTGGGCATTTTGGGTCCTTCTGCTTTGGTTTTCTAGGACTCTTAGATCTTCTACCTTAAGGAAAGTGTTAGAGCTTTAGAAATGGTCCTTTATTCGATTCCTTGCACAGCACAGAGACAGCAAAGCCTGCTTGCTCCAGCTTCCCTGTTCAGCCTTTGAGGGAAGGTTTGAGAGATTTGTCAGGGCATCCCGTTGTGGAGAATTTGGGGTTTTAATTGCACCATCTGTTTTTCCTCTCAGCTCATGTTTGCTTGAAGGCTCTCGAAATGCAGGCAAGGCTGAACTGCACCAATCTGGAGCAGTGCACACAAGTAAAGGCTGTGAGAACTGGTTTTAGGATTATCCCATCGTTCCACCTTCTTGGATGCAACCTCGTGAAGCATCAAGTGCTGTGCACAGACAGTGAGAGTGCTCGAAGTGCTGCCTCGTGTGCAGAGCAAACACACTGAGCAGCCTCCTGAAACGTCTAGAAACAGGGCAGGCATAAGGATGGTTTTGTGGCAAAGCTGGAGAGCCTCCCAACACGAGCTCCGGGATGTCCAAGCATGTCTGGTGTGAAAATGGCAGGAAATGTTCCATTTCCTAAGTTCTTGGGACATCCTTGAAAAGGAAATTCTGGATGCTCTAGGTGGACTCAAAATGAAAAGGAAATTCTGGATGCTCTAGGTGGACTCAAAAGAACTACTTTCTATAATAAAACTAGAATGGTTCTCTTTTTTTTTTAAAAAGTAAATATTTTAATCTAAATCTAAGAGAAATCTTTTATAGAATTGGTGAAATATATGGCAGAATAACAACTTTGAAATTAATAACCAATGGGGGAAAAAATCATTTTTGACAACAAATTTCTGAAGAAACAAATCAGAAATTTCAGGAAAAGTCATCAGAATTGAAGCATTTCTACCGCAAAATCTGTTTCACAAAGCAGCTTTTCCTGTGGAAATCTGCACAGCTGGGGATCTCCTGGGCAGGGTGTGTGAAGCAGAGAGAGGGATGCTTGAAAGGACATGTTTCCACTGACATGTCCACTGAACTGACAGAAATTGCAGCCCTAGATTTTGCACCACAAACCCCCCTTCTTGCTCTTTTTGGAGTTTTGGGGTAGTTTTGTGTGTGCATCCAGGAGACTGGAAAGAGCCCAAGAGCGGCAGCAGCCAGGAGGCCTGGGCTGGATGAATTTTTCAACCACTGTTTAAATGTCTCTTTGTCAAAATCCTTTTGCGCACTTCGGCTTGTAGATCAGACGCTGCCGTTGCACAGGAAGTCTGGGCACCTCCAGAGCTGCTCTCAGCAGGGTCTGGTGTTAGAGGTGATGTGCGTTTTGCCTGACACCAGCCAAGCCTGTCTGATTATTTGGAGGAGAACTGGATGGCTGTGCAGAGAGACTGTTATTAAACCAGGCACCTGTGGATCCTGCTCAGTGCTACAGTGCCTAGTGCCAGCAGGAATTGTTGGTGTCACACTTGGGACTCACACAGCATAATTATCATCTCACCCCTCCCTCCTACCTCAGTGTGATTTCCTGCCAGTGTTGTATTAGCAAAAAGGAGGGGGAAAAAGTCATGTTTCTAGTGTACATACAGTAACAGAGATGTTTGTATGGCAGTTGCGACTGGTATAATCTTGGTTGGTAGACAGCTTTAAGTGGGATTTAAAACAGTCAAAGATGCCAAAATAAATAGCAATGAGGTAGATGGACTATTAGGCACAGCTTGTTTGAATTGCTCAGCTCAGGAAGAATTTACCTGGGTTGTGATGCATTGGCAGTGCTAAATGAGAGGAGAAAAGGGGTATGGCCCTGGTGGGATATGCCACCAAGGAATGAGCCAGCACCAGACTTCCAGTGTTGCACCAGGCAAAACCTTTAACGCAGCTGTATCTGCTCAGTGCTTCCTCGGCTGTTGGGCTTCACCCAGCTCAGTGCTCCCCATGGGGAGAAGGTTTGGCACTGTGCTCTGAGCCTGGAGTCCAGCCAGGTGCTGACCTGTCCATCCCATGAGCTGAAGAAACGTGATCCCAAAGGCTGGTCATTAGGCTTTTATCTTTGATTGCTCAGTTGATTTTGATGTTGTGACCTTTGGGCTGATTTTTCAGTCATTTTAACCCAAAGCTGGTGTAAGTGTCCATTCCCCCTTCAGTCCCAGCCTAGGCTACCACAACCCCAAGCTCCCAGAGGGGACCTGCCCGTTCCCAGTGACTGGCATTTAGCACTTGGGCCACTGGAGCTGAGATGCCGTTCACACCTTCCAGGCATGCAGATATATCATGCAAGCAGCTTTTATCAACAGCATCACAGTTCTCACTTGAAGTCCCAGCGTGAACCCCAGTGAGAGGACAAGTGGCCACTGGGAGAGGGGCCACAGCAAAGCAGACAGTCAGAGGCAGGTGACGCGTGGGAGGACACGTGTCCTGCCAGTGAAGGAGAAGGATGTTTGCTATTCCAGCAAAAAGTGGCACGTCTTTGTGCCTCTTCTGGAGACAGGAGCCTCTTTCCTATCTCCAGCAATGACCTCTGCACATGTGATGCTCAGTAGAGAAAACCATAATTGCATAAACTAATGATTTGCAGAACAAGAGCTTTCCCAAGGCTATGTAAAAATGGCTGGTGTTTGTCAGCAACAGAGACAACATAAGTTTCAGGGCCAGCTGGTTTATATATTTTTAAGTCAATCTGCTGCTGGTAAAGCTCTAATTGACCAAGCTCTGCCTTGGGAGTCCTGGCTGTGCGAGGCAGACACCCCTGTCCAGCCTCAACTTCCACCGGTCGACTGGAAGGGTTTTATTTCACACTCTCTTTTTTAATTTCTAGTTTTATTTCTGCCCATGTAATTACTTGTTAACATAATTCTGAAAGAGAAAAGAAGCAAACTCCAGCAACTTGGCTGAAAAGACAGATGAAGAGCTGCTTCTGTACTGGAGATCATCAGGAATTAATTTCTGACATCCTTGCCTTGGTGCAGCCCAGACTTCATTAGAGCATTTGCAAAACTCCTCCTGGCAGTCAGGCATGCAGCGGAATAATTTGTGTCTCCCTATAGATTTTACTGGTATCTGCCTCTGGGTTTGGCTGGTCTCATTTAGGAATGTTTGTGTTGTTTGCTGCTTCACAGAGAGGACTCTTTGTACTATCTTTTGCATAACAAAACTGTGTGTGCTTTCGGCAGGGCACACAGCAGCCCACTGGCTGAGGAGGTGATGTGTTCTTGCTGTGGTTTGTCAGGTAGGTGGAGAAGCAGAGTGAAAAGATGACAGGACAGTGCTCATGGTCATGAAAGTAGGATCTGAGCTTGGTGCCTGAGGCTCTAATGGAAAGGGTAAATGGATGGAGCTGGGCATGCACCCATCCTTGCCTAAAACAGGCTGTGCATCCTCCCCTGGAGATCCACACCTGCCTCGTGTGTGTGATGTGGTGCTGCGACCACTAAAAGATGCTCAGACTTATGTGGTGTTTTCAGATCCTTGATCAGCCAAATAAATAGAAAAGCTGAAGTTATGGTGAAGTGTCTGTGATGGTCTGACCTGGGGAAAATGTGTTTCTGCAAGTGCCTGGCACTCACAGCCACGTGGATCCCTGGGGAAGAGCCGGGTGGCAGCTACACCAATGTGTGATTTAATTTGGTTTTCATTAGGAAAGGTGGGAGCCTGGGTTAGGCTGCAGTGTGAGATCAGCAAGATGAGCCCATCATAATAAACATTTCCAGAAATTTAGCTGTTTGCCTTCTCTTGAGTGGATAATGTGCATTCTGCATCTTCTGGAAACCAGCCTTGAGAGGGGTGGGCAATTACCTGCAGGAAAACTTGTCCTAGCTCTGCTAAATATAGCAAAAAATACCCAGGGCACAACACGTGTGTCGTGGGATGGAGAGGGTGGACAACTTTATCTAATAAGATGGGAATGTGAAGTCTGGCCTGGGTGCAAGCTGTGGTGTTAACCCCTTCAGATGCCTGCGTGGTTTGAGACATGGCATTATTCTCACTTTTGTGCACATAATTATATGTAGCAACTTCTTTCAAATAGTTTGAGGCAATGAAATGACTGTAATTAGGCTGCCATATATGACATAAAAATAAAAAAAATCCTCCAAACATGGAACACATCAAGCCAGAACCTTAGAACTAAGAAAAGTTTAAAGAACTTAAACATTTATTATGTGCTTTATGAAAGCCAATGGCCTAGCACCAGTGTCCCTTCCCACGTGTGGTATGACTCCCACAAGTCCCAGGTGTGGCTTGCAGGGCTGCTGGGGCTGCAGTTGTCCCCTCCTGTTGTCCCCTCTCACATTTTAGCGATGCTGCAGTGGCCACAGAGCCCTGCGGGATGCTGGCCCAGGCAGGCCCTGCTAATAGCCAGACAGCTCTTGTTGAGATTGGTCTTGACTGCAGGAAAAGAAATAAAAAGAAGCCACAAAGAAGCAGGGCAGTGCCTGTGGCGTGCTGTGGGAGCCCACGAAGTGGAGGAAGCCAAAGGCTCTCGCAGCAGCAGAGCCCAGCCGGCTGCTCTCCCTCCCGTGGAGCTCCACACTGACTCTGATCCACGTGTGGCAGCCAGCCCGGGCTTTGGCAAGCCACCACTGCTGTGCTGGGTTTATTAGCATGTTCCCATAGCACTGCCCTCCCCAGGCATCCTCTCCTCTCCTGCCAGTGCTGCCGGCTGACCTTCCAGAGTGGTTTGTTGGCTGGGAGAGGCTGCTGGGTATTTACAAGGAGCCGCGCTCCTGTTTCAGCTCCCAGGCTCCCAGTGCAAACACCAACGTGAATCTTTGAGTAAACAGCCAGGCACTGGAGGGAGGGGAAGGATTAAAAACTCCGAATAATGACTGAAATGTCAGACATTTATTATTAAGTTGGTCCTGATGTTGACAGCTGAACATTCAATATTAAAAGCATCCTTGATCATAAAAGCCAAAGGCAAACCTGATTCTTAAATATCCCAGTTGTTCTTTTTGACCTAGTTTTTGATGTCTTAAGGAGGAAATAAAATTTTAGAAAATATTTACAGACATGAGAAATGCAGGATTTCATCACAGCTGGTGACTTCATGGATCTGCCTGGGGCAAGGACAGCAATTAAAGAGCAGGAGGGCAAACGGGTCTCGCATTTCCTTTGCAGAGGTATTGTCAATCCCAGAAGCTGAAGTGTGTGTGTTAGGGCTGGAACAGCAAGAAGTCACCAGGCCCCAGCGTGAGGCTTCGAGGGGCTCCGATGGCTTTCAGGGTGTTAAAGGAGCAGCTGTGAGCGAGGCTGAGGTTTGACAGACTTTGCCAGCAGCTACAAAGGTGAAGTGATCAGTGTTGTGTTGTGTGTCAGTGAGGCAGAAATGCCAAAGAACTGCTCTGAATAATGCATGGTCTTTGTGGGTCAAAGTCTCCTACGAGAAGGCTGGTGGAAAAGGCTTGATGGAGCTTTCCCCAAGCATCAGATTTCAGGTTTGGATTAGGGTAAGAATAGAAGACAGAAGCAGAAACAGGCGGAAGGAGAGAAAATCGGACCTAGCAGGAGCGGGAAGGAAGCAAAGAAAATTGTTGTTTACTGAATATTGAGGCAAAAAAGGGTAAGTGTTCAGCTCTTGCAACGTGTAGAAAGCTACTGAAAAGAGGAAGAAAATGTTTCTTTCTCTGTCTTTCATGGTTAGGAGATGTCATGAGTGTAAGCCAAACCAGAAAGACACAGATACTGGGAAATGGTTTCTTGGGGAAGTTGCAGAAGTTTCATTACTGGAAGCTTTTGAAAAGAAACTGGAAAAACACATGATACAGCTTTATTCTCCTTAGGCTCCTTCAAGCATTATTTTTGTTGATTGGTGATATTACCATGATATTAGAGAGATGGCACAGCTGTTGATGGCATTTTGGAAGGGCTCAACTGCAGAACTGCAGAGTAAGACACTGCCAGAACCAGCTCTGAGACCACAGACTTGCTGGCTGAGTGTTGAGAAGAGAATGGGAGCTGTGAACAGAGAAAAGCATCTCCTGGTATTTAATTAGGTTCCTTGTAAATTACGGGAGCACACCAGATACCTCACCAGTTTTCCCGTGGCACAGACAGAGTTTTCCGATTCCTGGGTTCAGGAGTGGTGGCAGAATGTGACTGAGACCTCGAGCCCAGCTGACACGACCCAGGTGAGTGTCTGGGGACAGTCATGCCCCTCTGTATACAGCCACCCAGAGGGGGATGTGACCCCTCTGCCAGGGAGCAGCTCCCTGCCAAGATAATTCCTGCCTGGCTCTGCCAATGGAGATCTGATGCTTCTGAGTCCTTGGCCATGATCTTGAACTGCGGAGGGGGTTGCCAGGCCCTCAGGTCTGCCAGCAGAGCTTCCCAAACAGCCTAATTTTGATGCTGGACATGGGGGAACTGGGAGGATCCGAGGGGAAGGCATCCATGGTGTGGCTGTTCACATCTCCACACATCTCTCCTGTTCATGGTGCCCCAGGGAACTGCACAGCTATGTTCTCTTGATGAAGGACATATTGTGCTGGAAGCACAGTGCTTGGCTGGCTGGACCTTTGGGGCTAGAACAGCCATTCCTATGTACTCATTTAAATTTCATTGATTTTTTGAAAGAATTATTTCTCCCTTGGTGGTCTAGAAATAAAGCCTCTTGCCCTGACTGGCACAACAACCCCGTGATTTCTGTCTATTGACAAGGTGGTTTTCACACTCTGTCTCAACATGGGCAAGCTATTCTTCCACACGCTCGATCAGAGGAAGAGAAAATTACATTTACGCACCTCCTGCCGCTTCCTGTTACATCTCCCCGCCTGGATTTCCAGTGGCAGGTGTTTGTGCAAGACCCCATCTGCAGCTGCCCAGCGAGTTACCCAGCACCAGGGTTTCACAGGAATATCTGCTCTCAGTGTGGGCAGTGCCCAATTAGGCACATCGCCAGGCTGCAAGGTTGCAGTGATATTTTTAATTCTCCTCTGAGGTTCCTTTTGGTCTCTGGCCTTATCTTTGCTGAAGAAAACCAGCTTGTGTGGCCACTCTTTGTGCCCCAGTCTGATTTGTGGCTTATTTCTCACGGTGCAGCCAAATGCGCGCAAGGCAGGCGGGGACACAGCAGAGCACTGACCCTTCTGAGCAGAGCACACGTGTCAGGCTGGTGACCTGGAGTCAAGGGCTTGTTTGAAGCCTTCTGCACACTCAAACTTTTCAAACAGCAGCAGCAGCAGCAGAGAGGGAGTGTGGAAGATGCTACGGTGACCCCACAGGTGTGTGACAGCAGGTTTGCTGGGTTGCCTGGGGATAATGTGACAAAGGTGCTATTTTCCAGCCTCCACTTTGGTAAGGAGCTTTCTGGCCATTACATATATGGGTGAGGGTTTGGGATGAGGAAGCCTTCATGGCTTTCAGAATTGCAGCCACACTGTCTCCAGCTGTGATCCTTGAAGACCCAGCTCTGGAGCTCACTTCCTTTGCTTCAATTTCACTTGGTCATCCCAGCAGTGTTTTGCAGAAGCAAGTAAGAATTATGGGCTTAAAATAGGCACAAGATCCTGAAAGTGATGAACTGTGGCTCATGGAGGCTGTACATACCATGCCTCAATGAACAGGAACTTGTTTGAATGGGAAAGTGCTCCTGCTGTGGGGACTGGTTACTGAGGGTGACTTTGCTCTCATGGGCCTTATTTCTGAGAGTGGCTGTTCAACTATGCGACTTTAACTACATGTTTCTTTGTCCAGATGTCCTATTTAGGCCAAAGCCTTCTCTTTGCCTCTAAGAGAGCTGGAAAAGCCTGGACCTGCCTTTGAAGTCAATTAGCTGCCTCTAAGGCAGGATTTATCTTCAAAAGGAGTTGGATCAGGATAGGGAACATGTCAGAGCTGGAACCAGAAGATGCTTGTGTGCCCCAGTGCCTACAGAGGTGAATAGAACTTTTCTTAACTGCTTTTTGGGAAGTTATTTGTAACCAGATACTGGCTTTCCTTTGCCAAGAGCTTGGGGTTATTTGTGGCTCTGGAGTAAGAAGGAACAGCAGAAACAATGGTGCACTCGTTATGATCATACCAGTTTATGCTTAATCTTTCAGTTTTTCCTCAGAAAGACCTTGGCCTTGAACTGTATCTTAGTCTATGTGCTCTACTTGTCTCTCTTATGCTGCCAAGCAAACTGGAAAGCTCAGGCATGTTAGTGATTGTTTCTGAGCACCAAAATGAGAAGATCTTGCTGAATGGAGGAGCTGAGCTCAGGGCACTGGGGCAGTCAGTGGCCAGAGAAGGGTTGGAGGGCAGAACTGTGGGGCTCTGTCCCACGCTGGTGTTGTTTGGTTTGATTTAAGACACTGTAGCTAAGCCTGCATGTCTCCTGGAGCTTTCCAGACAGGATGAATATGGTGCTGTTCCCTAAAACACCCCATCCACACTGGCAGGGCAAGACCTCCCCTCTTGCACTGCATGGGTTCTGCTGTCAGGTGGAGGAGAGGCGTTTAAATGCTGGTGCCGATGTTTTCCTTCCTTGCCGTGTTGCCGCTGGGGGCAGCGATGCAGGTGCAGTGTCCTGAACCAGCCAGGAAGGCCACTGGAGGCCAGGAGAGTCACCTCTGGCTAGCTCCACACCCTTGGAAATGTGCACCGCACAATCCCTTTGGTTAACAAATTCCTGTGCACTTGTGACCAGGAGTGGGTTGAGGGAAGAGGAATAATTCCTGCCCAAGCCCTGGGGCAGCCAGGAACACTTTCAGCCCAGTGGCAGCTACAGCGATGCTGGTGCAGCTCCCTGTGGTGTCTTCCTGGGGCCAGACCCAGAGTTCTGCCATATCCACAGGTATTGGCACCCTGAGTCAGGCATTTGTGCCATCTCACTGCCACGTGCAATAACATTCCCTGCCTTTGAGCTAGCACGTGGCCGTCACTGCAAGGGCTGTGGGATGTCTTTCTCTGTCCCAGCCGTGCCTTGCCTAATGCTTCAGGCCTTGGCTCTTTCACCACCGTGTTTCAGCCCCTGATGTGCCCACTTGAGGCATCCTGGCTTTTGTTTTCAGGTGCTGGAATCCTGCCTCTGGAGTTAAGCAACATCTGCACCTGTGGGGATATTCGTGGGGGACACAGTGCTCCAGAGCGTGGGATAGGGCATGTAGGGAGGGCTGCTGCTTCCCTCCTCCTTATGGATAATGACTTCAGAAAAGAGGGCTGATAGGGGGTCTCTGATTAATGCATCAGATCTTGGTCCATGAGAGAGTGATGCCACCTGCAAGCTGGGCATTTGTACTGACCTAATGCCTTCGTGGCTTCAAGCCACATTACACCATCTGCCAGCAAAGGAGAGCTTCCCAGCACCCCACCATGCAGGTGTGGGGGTGCATCACCACATAATTCCCTGCCAGGGTGTGCCAGGAAGGATCCAACCTTCTCTCAGATGCCAGCAGCCCTTTTGGGTTAAACTGCACACGTGATTTTCTATTTCTGGCATCCTTTTGCAGCTAGAAAAGTGCTTAAGTTTTTGGAAAAAATTTGCAATCCCACCCTGCTGAGCTGTGTTACAACAACAGGTTATTGTTCTGGCATAGGTAAAGGACAGGACCTTTGCCTGGGAGCTTTCCAGAAGCTGTGCTGCTTAGCTGGAAGGAAGCAGAACTTCTCAGCATTGAATCCACCTGCAGTGCTAATGCAGCGCCGGGAGGTCTCTGACCTTGTGCAGAGCACAAGGAATCCAGCTTCACGTGCCAGCACCATGCAGAGCTGGCACTTCCAGTCCCTGCTGTCCTTGCTGTAAGTGGAGTGTGCCTGATGGAAGATAAAGGCCAGAACATTTGTGGTGAAACATTGGCAGGGCTGCTTTGCTGGCTGCGCTGGCTGTGGAGCACTTTGGATGCTCCCGATTCCTGGAAGCTTACTGTCTTTCGAGAGAGAGAAATACAAACTATTACTGTCATCTGACTTCTCTGTAACAGCTCAGAGACATTAGAAAGCAAAAGCTGACATCTTGCTTCAAATGTGCAGCTCTAGCTGTGGCTACTTGTGCCATATCTGTGGTTATCAGGGTGGTTTCAGCCCGCCAGTGAGAAGTGTCCGCTCTCTTATTTAGCAATGATCCCCCTCCAGCCCCACTAAGCCCTGGGGACAGTGTCTGTATCAGCGCAGAGCCACTTCCAGCTCATTCCCATACATTTGCCAAGGACAGCTTTTCCCCTACATAGCCCGAGCTGCGGTTTGGATGAAAGGAAATTTGCAGTTTAAAAGCATCCTTCCATTTCAGTCAGACTTTTCCTTTGCAGAGCGTTAACTCTGTCATTTCCCACTCGGGTGGAACCAATGGGTATTTCCTTCTGTGGCCTCAAGCGTGGCAGTGTGACCCTCTGCCACAGCACTGCTGCTGTGCTGGGCTGGCAGCTGCCTCTCCACCACGACAAAACTGTTTGCATTTGCTGGCGCTCCTGACATCTCTGGTTGAGGTTGTCACAACAGCAGCAGCTGAAGTGGTTTTGTACCCATCAAGGAGAGCAGGCTCTGGATCTCTGCCCTGCCCTGGGCACGGGGACACCTCTGTCTGCATCCTCTGCCAAAGGCCGGAGCCGGGAGGTGGCACGTGGCAGCATCATAGCGCACAGGAGCCTTTCCAGCAGCAGATGGGTTCTCATGGGGCGTCTGCAAAGGGGAGCTCTCTTTGCCAGCCCATCGAAATGAGTTTAATTCAGCTCCCCCAAAACAAGTCTCCTGGAACTGAACACGCCTCATGGAAAGTGCCCTCCGGCAGTTGCAGCAAATCTGAGGAAGGCTCTGCTTATTTCCAGACTGGAAAAACAAATCCTATGCTGAAAATGTTGCTAAAATAGAAACCTTTTTAGCAGGGGATGTTGGGGAAGTGGGCAAAGGTGGTGCCAAGGCCGCCTCTTCCAAACAGGCCTAGAAACATGAATGTTTAGCAACTACCCAAAATTCAGAGCTTCTTCTCAGCTTGGGCCTTGCATTTCACTGGAGTCCCTTAGTCCAGTTCTAAACCTGAATTCACAGTGTGCTACCATGACATCATGAAGTCAAATGCCACTGGCAATGAAAATAGATGTTGCTTCCCAGGCGGGAGCTTCAGGAAAGTGTTCCAGAAAGTAGAGGGGGAAGGGCTTCCCCAGTTAAATTTTACAAGGATTTTTACTGGCAGAAAAGTCTCAATTTAAAGAAACATGGTCTTCTGATCCAAGAATGTTCCCCTCGGCCTTCTGTCCATAGCTGTCTGTTTCTCATCACTCTTGTGACACTCCTGAGGCTTGGCAGTACCCAGGGCTGCGTTGGAGACACTGAGCTGGATGCGACCCCACTTTCAAAAGTTCCCACCTGAAGAGCAAATCCTGGTGAAGGAGTGCAGGAGAGACACCTCCGGATGGCAGGAGGAGGGAGAGGAAGGGAAGCATTGCCAGCTCCCAAACCACCTGCTCCTCCCATGGATGTGCAGGTGCTCCCAGGGCAGGCAGGCTGGGAGCTGGCAAGGGCTGGGCCCTGTGGGTATCCTGTTCTCTGTGGAGCCCTGGCTGCTTCAACAACTGTGGGTATTTTTGGGATTTCCTCTCTTTGTCATTCAATTACTTGTTATTCTGAGCAGCAGGGCACTGGGGCAGGAATTGTGTTGCTCTGTGCCTGCGCTTCCTCAGGGCAGTAAATGCTGAGCCCCCCCCCCCCATTTATACCCTCCTTTGGAATTCTCCTCACCCACCATGTGCTCTTGGCCTTTCCCTTTTTGCTCTGGCTGAGCCCTCTGGGAGCAGCCAGGAGGGAAGGAGGAGGGTGGTGGATGGCTGAGCCCTTCCTCTGATTTGGCAAATCCTGTTTTTCCCTAGTTGGTTCATTCAAAATGTGTTCAGGGCTCTCCCAAACACATGGCCAGAAGCACTGCCCTGGGAAGGAGCCTGAAGGGCTGCAGCTATTTAGACAAAGAAACGAAGAATTGAAGCCATTACCCTTCCTCCTGTCACTCTCCCTTTTGCCCTATCCCTGCCAACTCACCAGCACTGGAAACAGCATCATGGAGACACAGAGAAGCCAGCTGGTGTCTCAGAAAAGTCAGGCTGGCTGCTGGTAGGACAGCTCCAGGCTCTGCTGGTGATCAGATGGCAGAGGAGCAGCTCGGATGAAGCATTCCCCTCCTTGGCTTCAGGGAAGAACCTTTATGGGGGCAGAAGACTGGCTTTTGACGATGAGTCTAAACTTTGCACCTGCACTTCAGATTTGCCCTTGTTCAAGCCAAAATTGAAATATGGACAGGAACCATTCCCTTCTGGAAACTTGCCACTGGTTCTGCCTGTTATGCCCCCACTCTGCAGTAACTACAGAGCAGCCCCTGACCTGCTGCTTCCCATAATCTCCAGCCTGATATGGACCTTGCTGTGAAATGGATGTGGCTGACATTTAGCAGGAATGCCAGTTCTCGTCAGAACAGTGCCTGGGGAGACGCAGGCTGCGCTCAGTGGTGCGGCTGATGAGACCTGCTGCTTTGCAGGCTGGGTCAGCACCTCACTTCATCAAAGAAACGCTCTTGGCTAACACTGGGTGATGTTTCCCAGAAATGGCATGGACAGGAAAGATGTTTTGCTTGGCATAAACTGGCCTCAGTGCACTTTTCAGTGCTCTACAGGGTAGAAGAAACCAACCTGGATGGGTTTGGAGCTAAGGTGAGTTTAGCCATGCCATGAAGTCCAAGAGCAGTGAATGAACAGTGTAAAGAGGATCAGTCTCCCCTCCTGCCAGCCTCACTTGCAGAGATCTCCCTGGGTAAAAGCGATGCTCCATTTCTCATGATGCAGCAGAATCAGCAATATCCCAGCTGTGGGAGGCATCCTTTCAGGATCCCCTGTGTGCAGAGATGTCAAGGCAATTCACAGTCCCAAGCCTATTTGGGACTACCACCTTTAGTGCATTAATTTTACATGTGGGCAAAGTGAGTCATTTTTCATCTCTCCCTCGACTGCAGACTTGTTGGCAGATCTGAGAAGAGGAGCCTGTGCTTCCCTCCCTCCAGCTGCATCCGGCTGCATTTGAAATTTCAAATGAGCACTGGAACTCTCAGCTGGATCATGCATTTTTTCGGTGTTTGTTTCAACTGCTTCTTCATAAAGAGAACTCATCTTTCTACCCACGGTGAAGTTCAGGATTTGCTAAGAACAAAGCGTTTGGTTTGCCCCAAATACAAACAGTCACTTTACTCAAGGGCTATGAATCACAGGGAACCCCACGAGGGTTCGACCCCCAACTCCAAACGCTCCATCCCAGGCTGTTTTGGGCTGACTCACGGCTGCCCTTTGGCACAAGCAGTGGAGTGCCCAGGTCTCCAGGGAACACTGGCAGTGCTGCGCCGGTGCCAGTGCCAGGCAGACACAGACACATCCCTCCAGCGCGGGGCAGACCCGCCGCGGCCACCCGTGTCCTTGCGGCCCCCGCGGGCGGAGCATGAGCTCCCCTCAAACCTGCCCCTGGGTCCCGGGGCGTGAGGGACAGGGACGTGGCGAGGCCGAGCGCCTGGGCTACCCCACCTCAGCGGCTTCCAGCCTCCCGGCAGGGCCGGCAGGAGCAGCACCGCCCGCCCGCTGCGCGCCCGCGGGGCCAGCGCCGCTCCCCGCCCGCCCGGCCGCGCATCCCCCCGGCCTCTCGCCAGCTGCGGAATTCCAGCTGCGGGCTCCAGCTGCG
>WBMZ01015083.1:0-17051 GCA_013400975.1 Atrichornis clamosus
GAGCCGAGTGCTCCAGGGTGCGGCGGGGCAGCGCGGGCGCGCAGACGGGCGCGGGGATGGGGAGGAGCGGGAGTGTCGCCGGTGCGGGCGGGCCAGGCCGCGGCGGGATGCGGAGGCCGCGCCGGAGCCTCCCGGGAGCTGGGCTGGGGCTGGAGGCTGAGCGGGGGAGGCCGCTGGGACAGGCCTGGCAGCTCAGCGGGGCCGGGGCAGTCCCGTGGCGGGACAGGCGGCTGCGGGCTCGGGTGTGTTTGCGTGTCAATGGGCTTCCCACCGGGGAGCGCTTGGAATTGCGGTGGAGCTGCTGCAACCAGCGCGGAGGAGCAAATGTTTTAAGTCACGGAGGGCCGCGCAGGAAGCAGCCGCGGTTGTAGGAGGTGACTGACAACTGCTAGAAAGGTGTAAAGGATCGTTTGGATTCTTTTATTTTGTTCCCTTTGCACGCCTCGTAACGAGCCCTGATCCCTGTTGTCTGTGATCCCAGATGGCGGGTGAGAAGGCGCCCGCGGAGAAGAAGCCAGGTGAGAAGAAGCCGGCCAAGAAGAAGGCAGGAGAGAAGAAGCCGGCGGAGCAGAAGCCAAGCCAGAAGGCAGCAGGGGACAAGAAGAAGAGAGTGAAGAAGTACCATGCCAGCCGGAACCCTGTCCTGGCCCGAGGCATCGGGAGATATTCCCGGTCAGCCATGTACGCCAGGAAAGCCCTGTACAAGCGCAAGTACACGGCTCCGGAGACAAAGGTAGGATGAGAAACAGCGGGAATAATCATGTTTGTCGTGGTGGTTTTGGTTTGAAATGTCAGGAGTTCTCCCTGTTCTTTGCCTACAGATAGAAAAGAAGAAGAAGGAGATGCCCCGTGCCACTATCACTAAACCAGTGGGTGGAGACAAGAATGGAGGCAGCCGGGTGGTTAAAATCCGGAAAATGGTATGGAAAAACACCGGGATGCTCATGGTTTTGTCCAGGGGTGATGAGCCTCTTGGATAGGGTGGCATAAGGACCTCGCCCTGTGTTGTGCTTCCATGAACTGTTGGCAGTGCTTTCATTGAATGCAGACCCAACATTCTTGGGAGAAGGTGGGAATTTAGGGAATGGCTGTAGGAAAGGGCAGGTTCTGTGCCGAGGTGGAAGCACACTCACAAATACAGAGCTGTGCAGAATTCTCCGGGAAGTGCTCGGTGTGTTCCCAAGCACAGGCTGCACCAGAAATCCTTCAGAAGGTTGAACTTTCAGGAAACAGGAAAAGCAGAATCTTGGTGTTGAGTTGTTTTCCCGTGGAACACAGGTGATCCAACGTGTGGCTCCTTTTTCCAGCCCAGGTACTACCCCACGGAGGACGTTCCCAGGAAGCTGCTGAGCCATGGCAAGAAGCCGTTCTGCGAGCACAAGCGGCGGCTGCGGGCGTCCATCACCCCCGGCACGGTGCTGATCCTGCTGACCGGCCGGCACCGCGGCAAGGTGGGCACGGCCACTGCCACGGGAGCCTGGCAGCATTCCAGACACCCTGAACTGTCCAGCTGAGGGCACGGCATCCTGCCCAGCCACTGCGTGCAGGGCTGTGGCTTCTGCTTAGGTGTTCTCCTTGTCCAGCCTTTAGGGGAGGCAGAGTTGAAATGTTGTTTGAATTAATGTTGTGCACAGAGCTGGAAGGAAAACAGGCTCAGCCAGTTGTTTGGACAACATGAAAGTTTGGCTGCAGTGCAGAGCAGCAGAGCCAGGGCCTGTTTCTGTTGCTGCTACAGCAAACACAAAACTTTCTTACAGTAGCTGTTGCAAAGAAAAAAATAGTTTCATTCTTAATCTAATTATCAAGGTAACACTGGGCTGTTATATTGGATTCTCCATCCTCGTGATGGTCATTAATACAACTTAAGTGACATCGTCAGTACAACTTAAGTGACATCCTTTATTTTCTTAAATTCTTCGGCTTTGATGTCACGTTCCATAAAGAATGCTGTTCAGAGAAGGAAAACTTGACCAGAAAGAACAAAAAACAATTAGAGGATGGCTCTGAGCGCATGATGTTGTGGGGTCCTTGTGGTTTTTATCCAGTTCCTGCCTTTAACTCCTGAAAAGGTTTTGGGTGATGGAATGGCTGTGGGATGGGGGGAAGAATGAAACTGTAGTAATTGGCTTTGCTCAGCCCTGAGTGCTGAACATGGAGCATCCCACTGGGTTGGAGAGGAGGTACCTGGCAGAGCTGTGCCCATGGAGGTGCTGCAGCTGCACCCACACCTGGAGCACTGTCAGTGCCTGGACCAGGAATGGAGGCCCAGCAAGGGCACAGTCCCAGTTTGGCTGCAGTGTGGGAGCACTGGGACCTGAGGACTGATGTCACATCTCATTTCTTTACAGCGTGTCGTGTTCCTGAAGCAGCTTGATACTGGCCTTCTGCTTGTTACAGGTAAAAACCTTACAGAAGTGTGATGGGGTCTTTGTTTTGGGGGGTTCTGTGGGTTTGGGGTTTTTTAAGTTCAAGTTTGTCTCTGGGGTCAGTAGCACAACAGATCTGCACATGGTTGGTTTGGCACATCAGTGTGGGATCATATTTTGTGGCGGAGTCTCCATCCCTGGAGCTGGTCAGGAAATGACTGCATGTGGCACTCAGTGCTCTGGTCTGGTTGGCGTGGTGGTGATCAGTCAAAAGCTGGACCTGATGATCTTGGAGGTCCTTTCCAACCTTAATGGTTTTGTGATTTGTGACTTTGCAGGGAGATGGAGGGGACATAACAAAGCCTCAGTATGTGACTACCTGGAAGAGCTCAGGAAACATTTTTTTGCATTTCTAGTGGTTGCAGGGAAGGGCTTTGTTGATATTTTAGCTGTAGGCAACTCTGAAGGAACAAATCATCACATCCACTACGAAAATTCAGCTTTAAAGCAGTGGTTTGCACCAGAAAAGCTGACCTTGCTGCCTCTTTTCTCTCTGCCTCCAGGCCCCCTGGCTGTCAACCGTGTCCCCCTGCGCAGGGCCCACCAGAAATTTGTTATTGCCACATCCACAAAGGTGGATCTCACTGGGGTGAAGATTCCCAAGCATCTCACTGATTCCTACTTCAAGAAGAAGAGGCTGCGGAAGCCCAAGCACCAGGAAGGAGAGATCTTTGACACTGAGAAGGAGGTAAAGGACAGGGTGGTTTGTTCTTTCTGGATGGCCTTGTGGCTCCAGGCCAGGCTGGAAAGGGAATTAGCAGGAAACAAACAGTTGGATTTTAAGTGGTCATTAATAGAGTGAGGTGATGGCATTTAAATGGATTGAGGTAAATCCCTTTTAAGTTTGGGGATTCTTCTCTGCTTGTACCTCACCAGAGCAAAAGTAGGGATTATTCCAATGACAAAGAATCACCTTCACTGTGTTGGCTCCAGAGGCTCCACCCTAAACCAAGGGATGCTTCAGTGCTCCACCACCTTCCCATTATTTAGAATAAACAGAGAAAAGATTCCTTGAAAATGCCAAAACCCAGGGTTTGCCCTGAATTTCCTCCTCTCTGTGAAAGATGGTGCAGCTGCTGTGCAGGATTTGGATGTTGTGCTCTGTGCTTTGCAGAAATACGAGCTGACGGAGCAGCGCAAGGCAGACCAGAAGGCCGTGGATTCCCAGATCCTGGCACGGATCAGGAAGGTGCCTCAGCTCCGGGGGTACCTGCGCTCCACCTTCTGTCTCTCCAATGGAGTCTATCCTCACAAATTGGTGTTCTGAGGCTGCTGAAAGCACCACATTAAATTCCAAGGGAAAAAAGAGCAAGGATTTCTGGTGTGTTCATTGGAATTGGTGCTTGTTACTGTGGTGTGAGACTCTGAGGGGCTGCAGGTGGTGACCAGAATTTGGAGTGTGTGAAGTTTGGGATGTCCTTGTTTTGGTTGGTTTGGGTTTCTCGTGGTTGCTGGATTTATTTAACTATATAATATGAATGGGAATTCAGCTTTCTTAACTCTGAAGGAGCTGGGAAGGGATCCTGAATGGATTTTCTTTTGGGAATAGCAGATAATGCTGGGCTGACAAAGTGCAGGATAAAATCTGGATAAAATGTGTCTGTGCTGAACCTCAGCAAATAAAGAATTTTTAGAGGTATTTCAGGAGCTATGCCTTGATTTTGAAGTTAAAACACTGGGAATACTTCAGACTTTGGCAGAATAACTCACTCCTGTAACTGTAACATAATTTGGAATGTATGTCCCTTTTCTGTGCTTTATCCTTGTGGGATGCAAGAAATGTAGGAATACGCAACCTGCTTAGGTCAGAAAGCAAAAGCATGATCCCTAAATCTGTGGGCTTGGAAAATGGTTCAAAAACAACCTGTTTGGTGAAAGGGAAGTGTATTTCTATCCTGAGAGACTTCAGGAGTCTGAATAATTTTTCCTGTCTCTGAAAGTGAGTGGAGAAAGTGAGTCCTGTGTTTTCTTTGTGTGTTGAACTCAGAAATCAAAGCTTGGCTAGCAGTAGCTGTGCTCTGACACAAACCAGGGATGTACAGATCACCAAGTCTGGCACTCTGGAGCTCTTTCTTAGCCAGACTTCTGCAGGAATCAAGGTTTATGTAACTGCACCATCTGCCTGCCCGTTAATTCTGAGCTGAAGTAGCCAACAGGCTCAGACTTGACAAGAAATAGAGATTTCATCACATCCATACAGGCTTTGTGAAAAGGGAGCAATACAGCCCTCCCTGGGGTGGAAGCCACACTCACCTGGAATGAGGAATTGGGCTTGGAGTGCTCCAGAGGCAGTGAAGTAACTTGGACACCTATGGAATACCTGGGTTGCACCAAGGGGCTGCAGTCTGGAGCTGGTGGGTGTTCAAAAGTGTGTGGAAGTGATGGCAGTGGTCACTCCCACCTTTTTCCTCCTGATAATTAAAGGCTGGGAGAGCTGGGGATGCTCAGCCTGGAGCAGAGAAGGCTCCAGGGAGACCTTTCCAGAGCCTAAAGGGGCTCCAGGAGAGCTGGAGAGGGACTTGGGACAAGGCCTGGAGTGCCAGGACAAGGGGAATGGCTTCCCACTGCCAGAGGGCAGGGTTAGATGGGATCTTGGGCAGGAATTCTTGGCTGTGAGGGTGGGGAGGCCCTGGCACAGGGTGCCCAGAGAAGCTGTGGCTGCCCCATCCCTGGAAGTGTCCAGGGCCAGGCTGGACGGGGCTTGGAGCAACCTGGGTTGGTGGAACTGGCAGGGGTTGGAACAGGATGAGCTTTAAGGTCTCTTCCAAGGCAAACCAGTGTGGAATCGTGTATGAAGTATCATCGAGGTTCAGCAGAGGGAGGCAGAGAGCCACCTGTGACCCAGTGCAGAATTCCTGGCCTGGCTGGGAGGTGTCTCTTGCTCTGTGCTGTGTCCTGCCCTGTGCTCTTTACTTTTCCCTGCCATTGGAATTATGTCTGTGATTGGTTACATCCTCTCTTGAGTGTGGTTCGGTGGGCAATGGGTGTAGTCAGAAGGTTTTAAGTTACAGGGAGATTTTCCTGCCGTTCTGGGACTGGCCTGTTTCCATAAATCAGCTCTAAAAAGATCCACAAGGGTTGCACACAACTCCCTGCTACTGCTGAGTTCACCCCCAGATAAAAATCTGAACCCAACGTGCTTAGAAAGTTCACTTAAAGTAAAAATCAAAAGTGGGAACACTTACATGGAAAAAGCCCCCTCCAGCAAGTAGAACCAGCAGAGTTTGTACGAGCATGTGGTGCAGCAAAGTGCAAACCCAAATCCAGTCACACCACTGTGGTCTGAGGGAAATCTGGAGGTACTGGTGCTCCAGTCATTCCTTCCCTCCGGGAATGGGGAAGTTGCAGTAACAAAGTAGCTCCAAAACCAACCAGGCGTGGAGATCCTACAGGGTTTCTGTAATTCCTGGTTGCTCTGACACATTCCTGCTGTGTGGATCAGACATCTAGAATCATTAACCTGGGAGGGGAGGCTTTGTCTCCCAGTGTGCTGTCAGGAAATGAGGTGGGAGTTGGTTATCAGTGGATGCTCTCTGGAGGATTGGCCTCACGTGCTGCCATTGCCATTGTCCCTGTCCTGTCACCTGTGTGAGAGGTGGTGACAGTAACACACCCTGCAAGCTGGGGAGGGAGGGAGGAAATCTCTGCTGCTCTCAGTCCCTGAGCTGAGTCACTGGCCCAGCTGGATGCCAGTGTCACACCAAGGGATGTGGGAGCAGGTCTGATCTGGGAAAACTGGAACACCAAATCCTGCCTTCCCGAGGCTGAGCAGCTCCTCAGGCTTTGCTGCAGGAACTGGAGATGGCAAATCCCTTGTCTTCCATAAGGAGAGGCAGCCAGTGATCAGCTGGGATGAGTCTGTCTCCCACCTCTCAAATATTTTCCCTGAGTTCTATGAAATCTGCCTTCTTTCTGAAGTGCTCCAGGGTGAGGGATGGAAAACAGGAAAAACGAGGCCTGTACAGGTGCCCATCACAGAAGGATTTTTCAGTCTAGATGATGCTGCCCACTACCTGAAAAGCACTTGCAGCACATGAAGAGCCTTTGTGTGTGTTCTGGCTGTCCCTCAGCATTTCCCATTCCCAGCATGTGAACAGTTCTGCAGGCTGGCCTTGCTGAGTCACTGCTTTTCCCTGGGCAGCCCCCACAGAAGAAGCCAGAGACATCCACAGCCTCCATCACCCAATGAAAAGTGCTGGAAAAGAGCTCCAAAAATAGTGACAGACTCAGCCACAGCAGCACTTCATTAGCATCAAATGTGCTCTTTGCTTCAGCTGCCTAATAAAGTGATATGTAATTATAATAAAGCATCCTTTGGAGAGGAGAGAGAGAGGGATGGTGGCTTTCCCAGGGAGTTGATAATAAGATGTGATGCTTTATTACCTCCAGGCACCTATTTTTACCTGTCAGCTGTGCAGTGACCTGGTGGCTGCACTTCCAGCCCAGTGAGGCTCTGTCTGGCTGCTGTGTCAGGCAGTGGGCTCAGGGCTTTACTTCTGGAATGAGGATCCTTCTGGGACCAGGATCCTCAGGAGAAACTGAGGCTGATCTGCAACACAAAGAACTTTCCAGTGCCAGGTTTGTAGGGACTGTTACCTGTGGCATTTCAGGTGTGACACACTGGGGTTTAACCTTAATTAAGATGCTGGAACATGAAGGTGCTTTCATGGCACTGCCCCTTTTGGACCAGGGGGTGAGGAAAATGTGCCAAATTCCCAGATGTCCAGCGGTTGGCTGCTCAGTTCACCTGTGCTGTAGGAAGTGCCTTGTCATGAAGGAGAGGCTTCATGACAGCATATTTCCCCCTGATCCCTGCCCTTCCTCTCATCAGTGTTGTCACTGATGCAAAAAAGTCACTCTGGATCTCTGCACAAGCTCAAGAAAGAATAGATAGAATTTGGGGACACTTTCTTTGTCTTCACCTCTTAGAAGATCTGCTTTAGACTCATAAAAGATAGGTGAGATCAGGTGAGAAGAGCTGGCCTAGGCAGTGTCCCTCCAGCAAATGCAAGATGATTCCTTCTGTTCTCCAGGTGCTGATTCCCATCACACTGTAAATGATTCCAGCATTAGAAACCCCATCCAAGTGGACTTTACTAACAGAATTTGTTCCAGATTGTTTATTCTTTCAGTACATTTTCATTCTTGCCTTTCAGTGCAGGGACTTTCTGGTCTGTAAAATAACAGGGGTTTTGAAATCAAACCAGCTTTTTACAGCTCCTCAGTTTTCTCAGTTATTTCTGTTCCAAGACAGACACGTGGACGGCTCAGTCTGACATCCACAACTACACAGGAGAGCCAGGTAAACTCCAGCTTCTTCCATCCTCAGTGCTCTGAAGCAGCAGGTCACAGAAATGCCAATCCAATGGATACAGAATTGAAAGATCCTGCTTCTCTCCTGGTTTGGGAACAGGAACTGAAGTTCCCAGCAACTCTTTACCTGTTCATTTGATTTCTCCGGTTCTCCTGCATTGCAGTCTGCACTAAGCCCTTGACAACTCATTGTTTTAGCAATTAGAGCAATTAAACCCTTATTTTAACAAGGATCTTATTCATAATAGTCCTTGCTATGTTTTGTTCAGGAAGCCACTGGTTGAGCAAAGCCAGGCAGTGCCTGAGTCACTCCAGAGGGTGGGTCTGGGGTGGTTGCATGTGGAATTGGACATGTGTGCAAGGACATTTTTCCTTGTTTAGCTGCTTTTTCATTATTTGTTTGTTGTTTGGGGTGTTTTAGATCACAGTAATTTTGACCCTTTCACAGCCAACAGTTAAAAAAAAGCCATTTTTGTCAGCTGACTGGCTTTTTTGGCTCATTTTATCCATTTTCCCCCCATTATTGCAGTGTTTATCTCGGGGGAAATGACTTTGCGTGATGGATGGCACACACAGCCAGCAGCTCCTGTGACCTAAGCACCAGACATAAACACTTATTAGCTCTAATGGTGATGAGGAGAGAGGAAGCACAGTAGTCCAAATAGTCCTGAAGATTAAAGAAATTCAATGGTTTTATCTCAGCAATATTGATTTTCTGTGTGATTCTGAGCGAGTCACTTGTTTCCAGTGAGGTCTGTGCTCACACACTGCAGAAAGCTGAAATAATTTCTCATGTCTGGTCTCAAGAAGTGATTTAAGCTTCAAAAAATCTCAAATTTATGTCAATGCTCTAAAGTACATAAAAGAACAAGAAGTCTGTGCTTGGCTGACACTGAGAGGGGACCTGATCCATTCATCTAATCTGGTTCTATGAGATCATATCAACATTTAATACCAAAAAATACAAACATTGTGTTGTGTGGAAGACTGGCACGAAGAATAAGTGTTCTCCTAGTCCTATTTATCAGTTTTAATGTCATTTTCTGCAGAATTTAGGCTGTTTTATTTGTACAGAACAGCAGAGCTCAAAGATTCAGAGACTCTGGAGCCATTGTGTGTTTCTGCAGTTGCCCAATTAGCAGTTCCTGGTGCTTTGCCAGTAGATTATTTTTAATTATGATAATAACCAACTTCTACTTCACATCCACTGAGCACCTTGGCCTTGTGACAGCCAGCACAGGTCAAAAACTGCCATCAGAACACCAAAAAACTACCCAGAGGTAAAGAGGTTTATCCAATCCATTGGAACAAGTCAGGGGGATACAGAGAACCACACCAAGGAGCACAAGGAAAGGCTCTAAATCTCATGAAGAAATAAAGACTAAACCAGAAGCAATTTCATCTTCATCAGTTTTGTCGGTCCTCCTGCAGAGGGAGGTTTTCCACTTGCTTGACAGATGCACTTAGGATGTAATTGTTTATAAAATTAAGGCTTTCAAGTATCACCATGTGCTCTACATGGGATCCTATTGTTCAAAATGCCCATTTTCCACATGTGGAAGTAAAATCCAAGATAAAATGGACAAAAGCAGTCTTTGGTTCACAGGGGAGGAAGGGCACTTTTCACAATAAGGCCCTAAAAAGAATGATGCACCCTCAAAATGATGTTTAGGTACAATCACCATTCAAATTCCTGCTGTGAATGTCCTGCTAAGCTGAAAGGAAGATCTCTTTTGTGGAATTTCATAGGAATTGGTGGGTAACCATAATTCCTCTTTCAAACAAGCACAAAAAATGAACAAATGCCCCTCTGGGATCAGGGAACTGAAACCACAGCAACTCTTGCTCAAAGGAGAGGCACATGGCAAAGCCCCTGTGCACTGCACATTATCCACAGGGCTTCCCTGGGGCCTCACACCAAGTGCAAAAAGGCCGTTTGAGACCTGGAGCTTTGTGTTTGTGGGAGAGAAAAAAGCCAAACACATGCCCAGAGCAGGGGCACAGGGAAAAAGGGAAACTGCCTTTTGAGGCTGCTGATGCAAGGGAAAAATTTGAGAGGGTTGGGGGTTTTTTGGTCCAAATGCTGGCTTTGGTCAAAGCACTGTGCATAAAAATGTGTGGTTTAGTTCATCCAAGAATCCAGGAGAGACTTTCCTGCTTTGTAATTAAACAGGACTTCATCAAGGCAATGTCTCACATCATCCTGTAACTGCCTTCTAACACAGACAACCCAAACTGCCTCACAGCTTGAATAAAAAGTATAAATTAAAATAATACAAATAACACCACAAATGATGTGGTTTGGGCTCCCTTGAAATGACTGCTGATTTCACAAGTGCCTGAGAAGGGTGTCCCAGTGTGAGCCAGTGTGTGCAGCTGCTCCTGGGGATTTAGAACGCTCATTAGAATTTCTATCAGTCTTCTCATCCTGTCACCCTGAGCTTCAACTTTCCATGTCATTCAATCGCCAGCACCCCAAGCCTGGGTAGACCGGGGTAATCAAGCCTAAAAAATGGCTTTTTGATGTGTTTGTCAGGCTCAATCAAGAGCCACACGATAACAGCCTGGGAGAACGGAGCCCAGCACACAAAATGTGGTCCCTGTGCTGCAGGAGCAGGGCTGGGCTGATGTCACCTCTCAGACACTGCTAATCTAATGAAGGGGGGATGCTGGTGGCTTTGGGTGAGTGACAGCACTGCTCTGCTGCTCCTCTGGATGAATTGATTGCTCAGTTCTTTCAGTTGAGGTTTAGTTCTTCCTGGTTTCTCTGCAGGCTGCTTGTGATGCTCTTTTTAAAGAAACGCTGGGATGTTGTTAAGCATAAAGTGAGGGTTTATAAAACAGTTCCTTTTACCTGTCCAGGTATTTTATAAGCACAGGACATTCCACTGCAGCATCACAAACTCACCTCTACAACATCACAAATGCAGAAACTCTCCTACCTGTAGCAGCATGAAAAGATTTTCAACCATCCCTGGGCTTCACCTAGGGGCCAGTCCAGCCCAAATCTGGAAGGATGAATTATGTGGCCTTTCCTGCTTTGTGCCATCTGGCTGTAAGGAAAACAGGGAAAAACAGGTGAGGCAGAGTGAGCGTAAGAAGACTGCACCTCTCACAGAAATCAGCAGCATCCCTTCACTGACAAAACCACAGAACACATCTGCTGCCTTTTTTATGTTTGTCTCCCTCATATTTATGTCCTGTCAAATTGGTCACTCACTGGCACTTTGTTGTAGAACAGTTATCACTCTTCCTTTAAAAGGAGATTCTTGGCTGGAAATACAGGAAAGAGATACTGGAAAGAACAAGAGAAATGCTGCAAGAAAGGGAGGAAGGTGCTTGGGAAGAGCACCTTTGGAAACGCGGGCACTTAGAGCTGCAAGACAGCACCACACAGAGAGCAAAATTGTTCTTCCCAAAGGAAAAACCATTCCACTGTGCACAGCTTGGCTTCACTTCTCAATTAGTGGCTTTCAGTTTTAAGTTTGTTTTGAATGCCTGTCACCACTGAAGAGAAAATCAGTGCAGGCTAACATTTGCTCAGGCCAGGGATTCACGGACCTGCCTTCCTTTTCTTGGGAAAAAGGGTTGGAAATGCTGCAGTGCCTGTGCAAACCTGCTAATTAAGACTTCACAGTCTTGGAACTCATTTATGAATTTCAAGTAAAAGACAAAGATGATGAAAGTTCAAAAGCCACCTCATTTAAAATTCTCATTTAAAATCCTGTTTTTTCTCTTTTCTTTGGTGTTCCGTTGTTTCAGACTCTGCAGGGACACCTTCCACTAGACTAGGTAGCTCCAAGCCCCATCCAGCCTGGCCTTGGACAAGGGAATTATCCCAAAATGTACTTTTCCCCCTGAAATGTTACATTGCAAATGTCAACATTTCATCATTTTATTCTGATTGGGATTAAACATCTGTAATAAATATTCTGTAAAGCTCTGCCAAGATCTCAGTCAGTTTTGACCAGCGTGGGGCCATCCTAGTGGGGAGAGAGAATTTTTCCAGGGAAATCAGTTCTGAAACTTGGCCATGACAGCTCTTGCTCAGTGTGAAGTAACAGGAATTTCCTCTCCCCAGCACCTGAGGTGAGTAGGGAGTTCACCAAATATTTTGGATGTCTGTCCTGGAACAAAGGATATGTTTGAGTAACAAGGTGATGTTCCTGGAAGAGAATCCAAAGGTCTCCATGCTCTGTGTCAGCACCTGGAATTTCCTTCTGTTATCAATGCACGGCTCTTAAACACAAGGATTTGCAGGATTAGTATTTCAACCACTTGACTTGGGAAATTAGAGACCATTATTGAAATACAAATGTAGAAACTCAGATTATTCAGATAGGTTAAGGGAAAACCAGCTTATGACACTTCTTCTCTTCAGGAGTTTTAAATAAAACTTGAAGTAAAATATGGGGTAAATCTGAAGGCAGAGATTTTCTGATGAAAGATATCTTTTATATTTGTGTTGAGTGTCAGCCCCACCTCTGTGCTGCCAATTTTTAGCACAACAGCTTTGTAGGAATTGTACTCTCTTTTCCAAGAGGAAAAAATCACTGCTGATCTGGCAGCATCCGTTGATCCAAAAAAACTACAATTTTTGTAACTCATTTTCAAAAACTGATTTTATAATCCTCAGACCTCAGCCAGGCTATCAGAGACTGTGTGAATTCAACATTACAAACCCTAAGAAACACAAGTGAACTTGTGATAATTTGTATGAGTGATATAAACCCCCCCTTGCCACGTTTATGTTTTTACAATGTTGAGCACAATATTGTAGCAGATTTTTGTTTTACATTTATTTATCCCTCGTGTTACTGCAGCAGTTTTCAGAGAGGTTGACTTTTAAACCAGCACAGAATATCTGTATTTAAACTTACCTATTTTTGGAGAGTAATAATGAGTCTTCTGAGACATTTGAGATCCATAAATTCAGGACAACCACTCCGGGATCTGTTGAGCTCCCAACCACTCTTCCCTACTGATGGGCAGCATTTAGGTATTTCACCTTGCAATTACTCAATCCTCAGCAATTATTGCTCTTCTAAATGAGAAAAAAATGTGAATATTTTCCTTTGCAATTAAAATACGTTTCTGAGGTTTGACATTATTTTATTTCACTGTCTCGTTTGTTCCTTCTCCTCTATCAAACACTGATTTTTTCCCACTTCAGTCCTTTTGAAGTTTTACTTGAAGGAAGTGTATTTTTTAATCCCATTTAGTGTGCCAAGAAATGCCACTATTCCTTGAGTAGTGGCCTTATTCATGGTGGCATTCAGGCTCCCTAAATAACAAGTACCAGGCAGAGTAGTCAGGATTCAGGCTTATGGAAATCTGGTTAGTGCAGACCACATAAAAATAGCAACTATTTCTTCTTTTTCACACATTTCTTAGTGCCCCAATGGTCATTGAAACCGGAAGTGTCATTTCTACATGAGCAGAAAGATGCACAGCAAAGCCTCAGGATGAAAAGGGTGTTCACCATACATTACAGCTGTTAATATACAATTAAACTGGAGGGTGAGACCATGTTGCTTTAAATCCCATTACATAACAGGCAGATTCCAAGCAGGAATAGTGAATTTCCATCTGCAGCTCACAGGAGGGAATTTTTGTCCACAGACCACGAGCATCTTCTGCTAAATCTCAGTGTCTGTGATGCCCAAGAAGCACAAGGAGGCCTGCATAGGAAGGAGTTTATCCCACAATTCTGCCACCAGAGGCAGAGGCGACCACAGCAGCTCAAAAAATGCTCAACATCTGCTCCAAAATAATGAAAAAAATGCAAAATAATGGAAGCAAAAGACTGGGTTTCTGTACAAGCCTATTTACAAGTTGAAGGTTTTATCCCTTCAGCTTGATGATTTGTGTCACAGAGTTATTCTGGTCTATTTTTTAAGTCTTCCCATAAAGTAGTACAAGATTTCTTTGTAGTTCCTGCTGTACCCCTCTGACTGCACATTGAAGTTACAGTGGTTGACAGTTGCTGGTGACAGGCAGAACAAAAATATTATATTTTTTTCATTACATTACACAACATCTTCTGCAGCAGATGCCAGGCAAACTGCCTGGAGTTTGCTGTATCACAGCCCCAATATTGAAAATTCCATGTAAAAAGCTCTATCAGCATTAAGTTTATAGATTGTACTACACACTGTTAATTCCTGAATGGCAGGCACTTAAAATCATTTAGGAAATTACATTTGCTAGTAATTATTTTATTTACCTGCACTGAGGCAGGACAGGACACATTTCTCAGTTTTATGGCATTACGTTCATTCAATACCTGATTTTTAACTTTGAATTTTCAACTCAATCCAATTGAGAGGAACTCCAAATAAGCAAATCAATAACTATAAAATGATAAATATTCCCTCTGCTCAGCTTGGGATGTCTTCACACAAAAATGGCTAAAATAAGGATTTCTAAAGCCATGCGGAGGTCACTGGGGACAGCTCAGGTTACTTCCCACAGGAAACCACATGGATCAGGATCCTTGCTGGGAGAAATTGTCACCAGCCTCCAGACAAAGGACAAAGCACAGCCCCTGGCCAGGAAATCATGTGGCCACACACCTCATTCAGTGCCTCACCTGCTGTGGAAGCTTCCAGAGCTTCACTCGCCTCTCCTGGCTCTGAGACAGCTCCTCATCCCAATACAAGGCCTTGGGCTGCATTTCAAGGATTGATTCCACAGCTGTATCAACCCTGGATTCTCCATCTGGGAGCTACTGTGGCAACCACACTCCTCTGGGATAAAGAAGTCCAGGAGGCCTTGGAAAGAGCACGTGAGAGCTGCAGAGAAAGAATTTTCAGCTTGGGGCTACCCAGCCTTTGTGGAACAACCCTTTGGAGAAGAGGTACATCCAAACCTCTGGAAAACACTGCAAATCCCTTCTGTTGATGCTCTTCCTGGCCTGAGCATTGCTTGTGAAGGGAACATCCCATCTCACTCCCAGCTCTGCAGTTCGTGTTGATTTTGTGGAAGATACTCAAGCAGTACCATGAGAGCACCACAAGATCTAAAGCTGGAATGTTTTTTGGTGGAACGCTACTCCCACTAAAATGTACACATGCTTTGTTTCTCTCCCTCTATTCCTGTCTGAGGTGGATGAATGAAAACAATGTGAGATTCCTACTCTGGTAACAAAACAAAAACACCCGTGGCTGTCTCAACATGAAATATTGTGACTGATCTAATCCTGCAGCTTTTCCCTTCTTCCAAGGAACCTTTGGGAGCACGGCTTATCTCCCCCAACAGAACTCAGATGCCACGTCCCACCTGTTATTAAATCTTCACATCTCAGCATTCCCTCTCCTCTGAGTCCTCCCAGGGCTCCCACGGGAGGATCAGGGTCCATCTGCAGCCGTTGTTCAGCTCAGTCACGGCTTGACCAAAAATAACAGATGTCTATGAAGCTTCTCCCTCATAAAAACCTTTGATAGCAGCTCTCCACACTCTCCCTGTTCAAAAACTACTGCAGCACAGAGGCAAATAATATCTATTTCTAGAATAAAACCAAGTCTGGAGACTCTTCTGCTTTCCAACACATGAATAGCAGGGATGTCCTAGCAAACAGTGCACTGAGCTATCACACAGATCTCTAAATTACTGCTTTTTTGAACTTACCTGAACCCTGGGCCAACTGAACTGGCCTCAAAAACAAGCTGCACAATGGTGTGAGTGCTCACACTGCTGAATCAGTGCTACAGAAAGGTTTCGCATGGGTCCTATGTTGAGTGGTCATCCGTTACATGGAAAAAAATGCTTCTTCCCAACCAGATTTAATAGGATATAAAGCACTAGCGGTAGATCTGATTTTACTCCAGCTCTGAATAGGCTTTTCCTGAGATAGCACCGCACATTTGTTATAATGCACTAAAATATTAAATAATTTAATCTGATCAAGCAGGTAAATAAATGCGTAGGGCTCCGACTCTGCTCGGCTGTGCACAGTCACTGTTCCATGGAAAGCAGACACTTGCAATGGGAATCCCCACAGCAATTATCCACTAAAACTATTTAACATTTACCACCACGTCTCTCTCATTACCATGATTTGTCTCCCGAGCACGTCCTTTGCTGAACATCCAGGTACAGCTGCCTGTGCCACTTTGTGCCTCTCAACGGGCTGAGGTGACCGAGGGTGAAATGAGGCTGATGGAAATGGGGAAAGTTATGGGATACTGCCCAAATGAGGGGCTGAGAAGGAAGGATCCATTTTCTTTCGTATCCCCCTTTTTCCACACATACTGTGGTCTTGCAACCTTTTTACTTTACACCTTCTGGCATCCTCAATATGTAGATAAATCTGGAGGTATGGGTTTTAAGGGACATACCCGCTCGCTCACGAGTCTTTTGGGAAAAGGCTACTTGAGAGGTGACAGGATTCCTGCGAGGAGGTGGCAGGGGGGACAAGGAGAAGGGAGAAACAGGGATCGTTCTGTGAGGGGGCGGACAAAATAGGGGTGAGCAGAGGTGCAGGAGGGGAGGAAAAACCATGTGGAGAACGTGAGGGACCAAGAGGGAAATGGGGAGTTTCAGACGGGCCCAAAAAGTCAGCCAAGAGAGTGAGGTTGGAGAGGGAAACTGAGTGGGACAGCACCGAGGTGACGGCTCTCGGTGCTAGCAAAGAGTGGCAGGACGTGAGGGCCTGAGGCGAGCGGCCGTGGCGTGAGGGGCGAGACCCCGGGGCAGCGGGAGGGGCGCTGATGGCCGCCAGGGGACGAGGTGAGGCACTCAGGGGACCGTCCATCGGTGCAGGACGAGCGGGGCGAGGTGAAGTGAGGTGAGGCACTGACGGGAGCGCCCCCGGTGCGGGCGAGGCGCTCCTGCCAGTGCGGGACGAGGCGCTGAGGGGGAGCGCTCCCGGTGCGCTTTACGCGCTCCTGGCGGTGCGGGTGATCCGCTGTGCCCGGTGCGGGTGAGGCGCTGAGGGGAGCGCACTTGCTGCGGGTGACCCGCTGCTCCCGGTGCGGGTGACCCGCTGCTCCCGGTGCGGGTGCGGCGCTGCCGAGAGCGCTCCCGGTGTGGGCGGAGCAGCGGGAGCCGCGCCGGGGGCGGAGCGCCGGTGCCGGGGGCGTGTCCCGGCGCTCGGGGCGGGGCCCCGCGGGCTGGGAGGGGGCCGGGTGTATTGTTCCCCGCGCGGTGCATGCCGGGCCCGCCTCAGCCCCCAACATGGCGTCGCGCTGTCAGCGGTGTGTGTGAGGCGGGCGCGGGACGCGGGGCTGCGGGCGGGCACGGCGGCTCCCGGAGCTCCCCGGAGCGCTGCCGCCGCGGTGGCAACGCGCCGCTCCTCGCTGCTGCCCGCCG